>PVJI01002428.1:0-145357 GCA_004026765.1 Micronycteris hirsuta
AATCTAGTAAGAAAGCATAAGATTTACAACAGCTGTGAAAATACTTGCTATCCACACTTACTATTCATTCTCTCCATTATTTAAGAAGACATGTAATGCTATATCAGTTTTCTACCCACCCCCTAGGTTATATGCACAACACAGAAATCTCTTCCTTACTTACAACTGCACAGCGTGGCATTTTAGAAGGAATCCCATCTTCCTCTGTTGCCCCATTGGGTCCAGGTACCTCTTTCCTCCTCTTCCTTGTGTTGCCTTTGGCTGAACTCTGTGCATCCATCTTCTTTTAACCGGTCATACAAAGTGAAAAAGAATTTTTTCTCATTGAGGTAGAAAAAAGTCTGTCACCAGTATTTCAGAGATGTTAACACAGATATACTCAGCAAAAGATCAATTCCATAGCACACATTTCACAAAGAAGATCCAACTGCATCTGGGAAAAAGCAAAGCTTCACAAAACACAGGATCCAGTAGAAACTCTGAAATGCCTTTCTGTGGAACAATGGCCACAATTAATCACCTGACTTGGAAATTATTCCTCCTGACCAATGAAGCCTGCATACTAACTACTACTTGCATATTCTGATTGCATTCAAAAGAATAACTTGGCTGAAAAAGTTAGTTATACAGACTTTAACACTACCCCTTATATCATTCCTGGGATATCTGGAGGTATGATCAGTGAAAGGAAATATAAAAGGTATGTCTTCTTCCATGGGGAAAAGAGCCTTTTCTAAAGGAATGATCATCACCATTCCTGGTTTAACAAAGCATGGATTTCTTAACTCTAAATGCTCTGTAGATTTCAGAGACCACTCCACTAAGGATCTATAGAAATTGTAGTGTAAATTTACTGCATCTTTTAAATGCCCTTCCTTTTCTTTCTTCAATACACAGTTCCCCTTACTCTTAAGCCCCTTACATTTGTTCAGAGTCCCCAACTATTAAAATCCCACCCAGGTTTTTCCTTCCCCCAGGAAAAATCTTATTTATCACTGTCTCATTCAGCAGAGAGCTTTAAGCAACTAGCTATCATATAAAAGGTCTGAATGTTTCATATTTCATGTTTAGATGTTGGCTTGTGCTACCTCTCCAATCCCCAGCAAGGATATCTGCGTTTTTCTTGGGTAACAATTTACACAAATGACTTAATTTCTTGGTATTGATGAAATTTTAGGCATTAGCCAGAAATTGGGGACAGAGGATTTTAGTGATCAGCTGCCATCTCTGCCCAAAATATGGTACAGTGAAACACGGAAGAAAGACCCTCAGGGCAGAGGTGGAGAACAAGTACTGCCAGACAGAACGAGGACATTCTACTCTGCCTCATTGACTCTAATAAGTCCTCCTCATCTAAACAAAAGCATTCAGCCTTACTTTCTTTCCTCCAGTTAAATTCCAAGTGGCAATGTGACAAGATCTATAAGAAACCTGACCCAGTTCTTAGAGACTGAAGGTGACACCCTAATGCCCTAAGTATTAGGCTGACAAAGAAAAAAACCATGTGAGTCTAAAGTGAAAGATGAACACCACCCAGAGACTCCCTTTCATGACAAATACAAATTAAAATGGAAGGATACTATACTTTTACAAGTTTTTCCAGTGATGATGATCAGAGCTTTTCTCCTTCTTCATTATTATTATTATTTCAAAATTCCAGGTCTGTATTACTATTCCTATCTCACTGTCTGAGAGGCCTGCGAAGAATGCCTAATCAGTCCATTTAGAGAGCATTTCTCACTTGCATATGACAAGACTTCTCTAAGTATCCACTAAGTTCTTCTCAGGATAAGCAGACAAAATCCATTGGAGAAATGTAATCAGCAATCTGGTGACAGACAGCTCAAGGTCAGGTAATCAATAGTACTTACTCTGTCCTGAGTGATGTGGCTCAGTGGATTGAGTGCCAACCTGCAAACCAAGGGGTCACCAGTTCAATTCCCAGGCAGGGCACATGCCTGGGTTGTGAGCCAGGTCCCCAGTTGGGGGCATGCCAGAGGCAATCACATATTGATGTTTCTCTACTTCTCCCTTCCCCTCTCTCTAAAAATAAATAAATAAATTCTAAAAAAAAAAAAACCCTTTAAAAAAACAGTACTCACTGTGTACAAGGTACTATAACAATTTTTAAAGTAAAAACTCAGGTCTGTCAGTGATAGCCAAGTTGATGGAGTCACTGATAGGTCACCAGCCTGCCGGCTTTGTGGCTCTGCAGGGGGAGGACTCAGAAAAGTGACAATGGACTCTGTTCACCCTGATGCCAGATAATTCAGCCTCTCCCAGTATGCCACTGGTGCACTTTAAGCTGCCACCGTGGCGCTGGAGCTCAGAAGGAGTCAGTCTGACTAGGCAGAAGTTGTTGGGACTTATCTTCCTGGCACTGGAACCCTAGGCTGATGGTCCCACCCAAGCTGTTTTTCTATCTGAATGGCTGGTCTTGTCTCATGCTCCACAACATCCTAAATCATATCGACAAGCAACAGCCGGCCTCAGTGAGCTCCAGGCCTGGCACTAGCAGTAGCCAGTTTAGTTTCACAGGTTGGCTTCACCTGGGAATCTCCCAGCCCAGCACAAGTAGCAGCCTTCTCAGATTGTTTTATAGCACAGGAAGGGCAGTTCCAGCTAAAACACAGGTAGGGGTGGATCTCGGCCTGCCCCACAGGGGAAAACCCCAGGGCCAGCACACCCAGTGGACAGCTACAGATCACTTTGGAGCACCACTATCCTGCCCCTGCATAGCTGATCGTCCACAGAAGGCGGAGGTTGGTGGTCAGTGGTCACAGCCAATCCTTGCAGTTGACTGGCCTAGGTAAATCCTTCCTATTGATCTGCCACCAGCAACTAAGGCTCAACTACAAGAGGAGGGTATATGCAGCCCACATGAAGGGCACACCTTGAGTACCCAGTTTGGGTGATAGGGGATGCTGTGCCACTGGATACTACAGGACATCTACAACATTAGCCCATGCTACCAAGACAGTGTGTACCTAATACATAGAAACAAACACAGGAGGCTGCCAAAATGAGGAGACAAAGAAAAATGGCCCAGACAAAAGAACAGATCAAAACTCCAGAAAAAGAGCTAAATGAAATGGAGATAAACAATCTATCAGATGCAGAGTTCAAAACACTGGTTATAAGGATGCTCAAGGAACTTAGTGAGGACCTCAACAGCATAAAACAGATCTAGTCAGAAATGAAGGATATACTAATTGAAATAAAGAACAACTTACAGTCAAACAACAGTAGAGTGTATGAAGCTGAGATATCAATGATTTGGAACATAAGGGAGCAAAAAACAACCAATCAGAACAACAACAACAAAAAAGAATGCAAAAAAAAAATGAGAGTAGTATAAGCAGCTTCTGGGACAACTTCAAGAGGTCCAACATTCACTTCATAGGGGTGGCAGTAGAAGAGAAAGAGATTGGAAATCTATTCCAAAAAATAATGAAAGAAAAAAAAAATGAAAGAACTTCCCAATTTGGTGAAGGAAATAGATATTGCAAGTCCAGGAAGCACAGAGAGTCCCAATCAAGTTGGACCTAAAGAGGTCCACACCAAGATACATCATAATTGAAATGCCAAGGGTTAAAGATAAAAATAGAATCTTACAACAGCAAGAGAAAAGCAGAGAGTTACCGACAAAGGAGTTCCCATAAGACTGTCAGCTGATTTCTCAAAAGAAACTTTGCAGGCAAGAAGGGACTGGCAAGAATTATTCAAAGTAATGAAAAGCAATGACCTACAACCTAGATTACTCTATCCAGCGAAGCTACCCTTTAGAATGGAAGGGCAGATAAAGTGCTTCCCAGACAAGGTAAAGCTAAAGGAGTTCATCATCACCAAGCCCTTATTACATGAAATATTAAAGGGACTTATTTAAGAAAAAGAAGATCAAAACTGTGAACATTAAAATGACAAGAAACACAACTATCAACAGCTGAATCTAAAAAATTAAAACAAACTAAGCAAACAACCAGAACAGGAACAGAATCATAAGTATGGGGATCATTTGGAGGGTTATCAGCTGGCAGGTGGCAAGGGGAAAAAAGAAGAAATGGTGCATGGATCAAGAAGCATAACTGATAGAACAAAATAGGCAGGGGATGTTAAGAACAGTAAAGGAAAGGGAGAAGCCAAAGAACTTATATGCACGACCCATGGACATGAACTAAGGAGGGGGTGTGGCTTAGAGGGACGGAGGGACAGGGCAGAGGGAGGCAAAGGAAAGAAAAATTGGGACAACTGTAACAGCATAATCAATAAAATATACTTTAAAAAGTAAAATAAATAAAGTAAAAACTATTTTCTCAAGAAGTCTTCAATAAAGGTAACAAAACCACATGTTTATGTAAAAAAGTTCTTTGGAATTCTAAAACCACTGGGAAAGTTTGTTGAGGAACAGGATATTTACACAGTTTCAAAGTATCTCCCCATACATTACTTGCTAATTACAAAGGGAAAGCGTTACCTTTATAGTAAAAAAATCTCTTAGCTAAGTGATCCAAGTTAATTAACATTACCAATAATGCCTCCTTATGTGAAGCACTGAGGACACATTATCTCCCCAAAATGCATAATCTGTATGGATATATGAGGAATAAGCAGACAGACTTTAATTAAAGGACCGTCTACAAAACAAGCTTGTATTCTTCAAAAAACGTTAATCATGAAAAACAACAAAAGGCAGAGGGGCTGTTGTAGGTTAAGAAACCAAAGAAATGAAAACTAAATGTAATACAAAATTCTAGATTGGAGGAAAAATTGTTATACAGAATAGTTATTAGGACAATCAATCAAATTTGAATATAAACTATGTACCAGGTAATATTAGGCATCAACATTAAACTTCCCAGATTTGATTTTATAGCATGTTATGTAAAAAACTGTCCTTGTTTTTAAAGATTTTTATTTATTTTTAGAGACAAGGGAAGAGAGGGAGAAAGACTGGGAGAGAAACATCGATGTGCAAGAGATACATTAATCAGTTTCCCTCACACACCCACAACTGGAGACCCAGCCTGCAACCCAGGCATGTGCCCTGACCAGGAATCAAACCAGCAACCTTTTGGTTCACAGGCTGGTGCTCAATCCACTGAGCCACACCAGTCAGAGCTGTCCTTGTTTTTAGAAGATAAATGCTGAAATATCTAGGGATAAAGGGTTATAATCTCTGCAATTTATCATCAGAAAAAAATAAAAAGGAAAATGTGTATGTTATATTACATATAAGAAATGCAAAGCAAATATGCCATGTGTTATCAATGTATGAATCTAGGTAGGGCATAAGAGAGTTCATTTTGATATCCTTTCAACTTTTCTATAGGCTTTACTTTTTTTAAAATAAAAAATTTAATTTTTAAAATGCTCTATAACAATTTCTATACAGATAGGTACTCCATTGTCTTTGGGGCCTCTAGAAACTGATTTCCTCTCCTTTCTGATTTTTTCATTCAGAATACATGATACATATATTCCAAAAAGTATGTCTAGTAATCTAAATGTCTTATAAGCAAGTAAGTTAACAACAACAGTCATAATAATGGCTATCTTTTTTGAATAGTTACTATGGTCCAGGTACTGTACTAGGCAATTAATACACATATACACAGGTATTATTAGCCCCAATTTACAAATGAGAAAAGGATCAGGGAAGTTAAGCAACCTATCTGAGATCACACAGCTAGCAAGTAGAAAAGCCAGGATTTAAATTCAGGCTTGCCTAATTCCTAAGTCCTTCCCAATATATTCTGCTGTCTTCCAGAAACCTAAGATTTTCAAAAAGAAGCTGTCTCATTACTGTTGTTTCTTTATATCAAGAACATTCTCTCTACAGCATGGGTTCCTTGTATTTTGTTTTAATTTTATTTATTGATTTGAGAAAGAGGGAGGGAGAGAGAGAAAACACCATCAATTTATTGCTCCACTTATGCATTCATTGGTTGATTCTTGTATGTGCCCTGACTGGGGATCGAATCCGTAACCTTGGCTTATCAGGACCATGCTCTAACCAACTGAGCTATCCGACCAGGCCCCACTGTGTTTTTTCACACTTAAGTCAGGCTAGCCTAACTGAGCAGTGGAATAAAGGAAAGGTCAGTTACTTAAAGGTAAACAAGGCCCCAGGACCAATCAAATAGAACGAATGTGGCTACTGGTTCAGAGGCTGGCTGATTTGTCAGATATACAGATTTTTAGATCTTTCCTACGGGATAGGTTAGCTAGGGTTTCCTGGTAATCTTTCAACTTAAGCAATAAAGAATTTTTAGATATCTGCTCCTCCCTCTTCTGACATTACAAACAGGTAGTATTTTATAGGTACTTGTACTTTTCATTCATGATACAAAAGTTTTAAGGGTCACAATAAATCAAGGAGGTAAATGCCATTTCATATTTTCATCAATTAGTTTCCATAATTGCAAGTTCAAATTCCTTAATGTTTACACATTCAAAGTCATGTTTATAGGAATTTCCCATAAGTCTTCACTCTCTGTGTTGAGGGAAGGGGTAATGTGTATTATATTTGTACAACTTTCCTGAAGTATAATTCACAAATGATAAACCATACATATGTAAAGTGTATGATTTAAGGAGTTTTAACATATCTATACCCCCATTAAATCATTAAAATTAAGATAATGAACATATCTATCACTCTCAAGTTTCTTCATGCCACTTTGTAATACATCTTCCCTTCCCCACTCAGGTTTTGCTTTGCTTTCTTGTTTGTTTTATGTTTTATATTGTGGTAAAATGTAAATACCGGTAACAAAAATTTGCTTTGCTTTGTAACTACTTACTTCCTGAAGTACTGAACGATCCTGTCATATGATTCAACTTAACCAGCCAAACACATAGTGAATATCATTATAGTAGATAAGCAAAGGCTTTCTTTCTCACATTTAAAATACTGTCAGCATGGTTTTTTATTTTTTTTTAAAGATTTCATTTATTTATTTTCAGAGAGAGGAGAAGAGAGGGAGAAAGAGCGATGTATGGTTGCCTCTCACATGGCCCTCACTGGGGACCTGGCCTGCAACCCAGGCATGTGCCCCGACTGGGAATCGAACCGGGACCCTCCGGTTCCCAGCTCACACTCAATCCACTGAACTACACCAGCCGGGCTTAAAATACTGCCAGCATGGTTTTAAAGATATTTGAAAGCCAAATTAATATCTGGTTGCTAGATCTTGTGACGCTGGACCTATTCTACTATATTAAAAATAATAATACAAATAATATTAAATATCACAATGAGGACTCAAGGCAAGAGAAAGGAGTTGTCTGACTAGTTATTTAAGGCTAAAGTAAAATTCACAAACAAAAAACAAATCTCTCATCCGCCTTATATAAACACCTCTAATCAAATGTTTATAGCAATACTAATCAATATTTTGTATCTATGCTCCATTCTAAGAAATGTAAAAATCTTTAACATCACCATCAGCATAGTATAGTGATTTAAAGTCAGATTAAAAGTATGAATCCCATCTCTACCACTTATTGGCCATGAAAACTGCCTTACTCTTTCCAACCCTAGGTTGCATCATCTAACAAATGAGGTTTAAATGGGATAATCCATGGACTATGTAAAGCCTTAGTTCAGTCCCTGGCACACAGTAACTGCTTATAAATATTAGCTATTATTATTTAGTAGTAGTAATTATCATCTGCCTTTGTGC
Organism: Micronycteris hirsuta; assembly: GCA_004026765.1. Lineage (NCBI taxonomy): Eukaryota > Metazoa > Chordata > Mammalia > Chiroptera > Phyllostomidae > Micronycteris > Micronycteris hirsuta. The sequence continues at coordinate 7,686 of PVJI01002428.1, forward strand.
ATCCCCTATATCCAAAAAGATTTTACCAAGTTTTCCCTCATGATTATTATTGTAAAAAGTAAACTCTTAATATAAAAGTATGGTAAAATATGAAGTATGCTATGTCACCCCTATTTTTTACTCCAACCCATTCAAAAATGACTAGTGTAGCAAGAACTCTTCTAGAGTCTGATGTTAAGCTACAAAGAAGAAAGAAACATTATACTACTCCTAACAGCAAGCACTTATATGATACCTATATGCGTAAACACCTTAAAAATATTAAAAGCCCTGGCTAGGTAGCTCAGTTGGTTAGAGTATCATCCAATTACGCCAAGGTTATGGGTTCGATCCCTGGTTAGGGCACATACAAATATCAATCAATGAATGCATAAATAAGTGGAACAACAAATCAATGTTTCTCTCACTCTCTCTTTCTCTCTCTCTCTCCCTTCCTATCTCTAAAAATCAATAAACTAAAAAAATTATTTAATGGAAATATTAAAATTCTTAATATTCACAACCCTTTGATATAGGTATATTATTATCACTGTTTTATAGATGAGGAAACTGAGGCACAGAAGATGAGATCACACGGCTAGTAAGTAGTGAAGCTAGAAATCAAACTTTTTTAAAAAACCAAATTCAGTCAGCCTGTCTGCAGACTACATACCCTTACTACTATAGTATTATATATGATAAAGTACAAGAAGGTACCTGGTAATTCTCTGTAAATATCTGAAAGCCTGTTATGTTAAATAGGGGACACTACTCTGTGAAGTCCAGACAATAGAACATGGATTGGTGGTTGAAAAATACAGACACACAAATTTTAACTAAACACAAATTTTAACTAAACATAAGAAAAAGTTTTTCAGGAACAAGCATTATCTGAAAAAGGACTGGGTGATCTCAGGAAACATTTCATTTTGGCACACCAGGACATTCAAGCAAAGATTATATAGAAATACATTTATTCATTTTGTTGGTCATAATCCTATTAAAGTCTAACTTAGTTGAACTTTTTATTTATACAAACTTTTTTTTTCAAATCTTGATCATCATCGATCATGTTAACTATTTATCACAATCATATATAATCTATAAACTTATGTCTCCATCCAACTCACTAGTAAAAATATTGATCAGGACAGATATATCCCCACACACCAATGTGACATTCCACTAGAACCCTCTTTCCTCATTGAGATCCATCCCTAACACTCTTCAGGTCAGCACAATGTAAAACACAGTAAAGTGTGTCTTTAGAAAACAGAATAGAGAACATATTTAGAATTCTTAATGAGTTAGGGTATTTAATCCAGTGTAAACCTGTTTTACTGTCTATCACAAGATCCACATTTCTCTATTACAGTCCCAAAAGATTATTATGATAATTATAGCTAATACTTATAGAATACTTCCTATGTGCCAGGAAGTTATAAACCTTTAGCATATATATATTAAATAACAATCCTCACAACAATTCAGTAAGGTAGTTAATACTATTATCCCTTTTTTTGCTAATGAGGAAATTGAGGCACAGCTAGGTTAAATGACTTGCCTAAGGTCACACACCTAGGACAGGGAAAAAACAAGATTTGATCTCTGGGGTCTGTGTATTTAATGAAAACATTACACTGCCTAGTAATAAAATGGTCATAAATGAATTTAATCAAAATCACTTCTTGAACTCTGGTCATGTGCTGCACTGTGCCAAGCAGGAATTTAATTTCATCTTTCACAAAGACTAAAGCTCCCTTCCAACTGGGCACATCACTGGCAGACTACTAAGGAACTCCAGGGACTTGTTTTGGTTTGGGCCAGAGTAGGAAAGAGAGTGGGGAAAAGAGGAGAGGGTAGGGCAATGATAGGTGATGTGACTCAGTCCAATCAGAGTCAGTATCTGGACTCACCAGATGCGAATGCTTGGACAAAGATGATCACATCTTCCTTTTAGATCTGAACCTGAAGACATGGCTCTAGAACAATCCTGTGACAATCTAGCGGCCAACCTATGACCAGGAGGAGAGCCTTTTTCAAAATAGTCAACAGAGAGAAAGCAAAGTTGATGAGAGAAGGCAGACCCTGAACTAATTGTGCCAACTAAATACATTCCCCTTTTTGCTTAACTCAGTTAAGTTGGGTTTCTTATCACTTGGAACACAAAAATCTTAATTAATGTGCCTGACATGTAGCAATGATCCCTGGAACACAGTAAGCTCTCAATAACAATTTGACTAAATATAGTAAGTATAGAAAACTGCTTTGAAATTTTGAAAAGCACTACACACATTACTGTTTTGTTTTGATGGTAAGAGGTCAAGTACTTGTCAATTTATAAGTGTATTAAAAATGGTGCAACAAAGTTCTCATCCTCTCAAAAGTATTTTTCCTTATCTGCTTACATACAGTTCTGTTTTCTAAAGACAATCTTTGTGTCTTACATTATCCTTTACATTTTACTTTCAACTGAACATTACACGTTAGACAAACTAAAGTCTTAAGAGCCTTTGATTTAGAACAAACACAGCTGATACTTTTTGGTTTCTAACATGCAGCACTTCTATACTTTATCTACTTTCTTAGGAAATGGAAAACACCCAGGTCACAGACATTCCATAAGAATTTAGAAATTAGAGAGATTAATCCTCACACCTTTCCTCCGGAACTACTACTAATTTTTAAACTTTGACTTTACAGATCTCTCAAGTTTCTTCATTTTTCACTGGTTCTCTTAGAACATTCCCATGTTCCCTCACATCTACTAATTTATGCCCTCAAAAGCATATAGAATAACTTATTAACGCCTAAAATGATGGAAAAAGTTCTCCCCAGTTTCCCTGAAGTTTCAGTACATGTCTCCTGGGGCACATCAACTTTGCTACTGAGAAAAGGCAGTGGGAGGATGAGAACACACTGAGGACAGTAAACACATGTTGGCTTTTTAGTTCCTTACACTGGAACTTAGCACACCTACAACTACACCGCCTTTACAGCTTCCACAATTGCCCAGTAACTACTGAATACTTCCAGCGAGGATCCTACTTCCCAAATTCTCTGTTTATGATAACCGCACCTTTGTAACCAACCAACACCATTCAAGTGAAGGTACAGTGATGGCCCTGAAAATGGAGGTGGCTTTAAATATCTACCTCTAAGAGGGGGAAGAAAGTACATACACATACAGTCTGGCTTAATATCAGTTTGTCCAGCAGGCAATGAGGCTGGGAAAAGATGGCACCTTCTCAAAGCCAATACATTACAAAAATCAAAATGAGGATGGGGAACAGGGTGTTGCCTAGTACTTAACAGGTGGATCCTGGCTTCCAGCCATAGCACCCACATTAATTAAACTGAGATGAGTCAGAATGAAAGTAGTTATAGAATACAAAGCCTTCCTCATGAGTCCATTAGGGTGGACCAAACTTCCTGTTTCCTTAGCGGTTTATCCTCCAAAAAAGTTTGTTAAAAGAAGCTATACTAAAAGAAAGACAAAGGGAGCTAGCAGCCAGAATATAGCATTTGTAAGGCCTGATCTTTCTAACACTGCTACCTATTCAGTCCCTAGTAAGTCACTCCAACTCTCCATTCAAGCACATATTCTAAACATGGACATAACTGCCCACACCACCACCACCAACTACCACCCTGCCTATTAAGTGCATTAGTGTCTCTAACTGCCTTCAAGATACAGAATGCAGTATTGTGCCTATTTTCACTCACAAAATCTGGCTCCATTTCTGCTGACTCACCTCCCAGGACACACTGCTTGCTTTATTCTTCAGTGTTCCAATAGATGCCTGCTTGGATGCACCAATCTTTGCTACTAAGAAATTAGAGAATAAGTGGAAATGAGTGTGAGCAGGGAGGAGTTGTGGTGAGAAGATACTGAGAATAAATCCAGTCAAGTGTTTCCTTAATATGAATGTCCTAAAGGAGACAAAATCTGGGCACTAGCATACACATGCTTGTGTTTTGAAGATGAAAGTCTTCTACAAGTGCAGTTTTTGGGTCTTTGCCCAATCCCCACCATTCTATCTCCTTATTACTAGTAGATACAGTAGGCGCCCCAGGGTGATAAAGGAAGTGGACTCTGCTTCTAAACTATGTTACCACCTAAATAATAGCAAGTTGTAATTACATATACTTCGAATTTCAAAAATCTAATTCAAATTTGACTAAGTACTACAGAGAACTATCTGCCAAAAGAAGAGACATAAATTTGTCCTTTGCATTCTATTCCTGCTTCCTCATCTTTGGGCCTACATTATCTTCCTCAGTAAAACCCTATGCTCAGTAATTTTCTGGTGATACCAATGCTCAGTTCCAAAGCTGAGAAAGTATACTTCATATTTGGGATCTCTACCAACTTCTACCACTGTAAAGCTTAATAAAGTGGTGCTCTAAGAGGCAAGTTCTGTGAACTTGTAGGTTAAAGTGCATCTAATACTCTTGGCATTTATCATGTCATCTGATATATATATGCTCAGCCTTTCCACAGATGACACTGCAGTCACATTACCCCTTGTGTAAACATTGTTGATGCTTGAGGGATAATATGTCTAACCCACAGTGGGGAGGAAGTCCTGGATTCAGGGACCTTTATATATCCTAGATCAGGGGTCCCAGGGGTCAGCAAATTACAGCTCACAGGCCAAAAATATCTCATTGTCTGATTTTGTAATTAAAGTTTTGTTAAAACACAGCCATGCTCATTCATTGATACATTGTCTATGGTTGCTTTTGTGTTATAATGCAGAGTTAAGTGGTTGCCACAGAAACCTTATGATCTTCAAAGCCTAATAGTTACTACCCGGCTCTTGACCAAATAAGTTTGCCAGCTCCTCTTCTAGATGAAGACAGGACAGATTTATCAATAATTCGGTAGCAAATTCTACCTAGATTATGCAAACAGTTCTAAAAAGGACAGCAGTACTAGGAATAGGATTATTTCAAGAAGTTGTACCATATTTTTCTGATACAGGATTACTATAGTTTATGTCACTAACCCGTATATATCACCACATTATATAGAATAAGTCAAAAGAATGCCTGATTTGGGAAATTCTAAATGTAAAGGTAAATTTCGCAGCATGACCTCTGCTGACAGATTACTTTTAAAGCAGACGTCAATGTTACTCTTCAGCATCTGAGGCCAGTAAATTGCCACATCTAAAAGCTTAGCTTTGAACTTGATCTCTTTTCTCATTTCTTCAGAATCACCCTTATTCAACAAACAATGAGTGGGTGCTTATTCTGTGCCAGACCCTGGGTTAGCTCTGAACTAATAAAGCTTATACTTGGTCCTGGCCACACAATAGGATATTTCAGGAAACAGATTATCCTAAAAATCACAAAGGACACTTGTAATAATTGCTACAGTTGAATGATTTTGTTCTGCCACTGTTCTATTGTACTAGAAGATTCAGTGAGTAAACCCTGTGTTTAGACTGTGCTCAGTGTAGAGTGGGTTATGGAATTTATATCTCTAAAGCAAAGTCTATGATAAATTCAGGGAGCCTTGGACTTGGACCCTCCAAAATTATATCTTTATTTTTACTTACCTCTGGCAAATTCACCTTTCCTTCAATATGAACATAAGCCACAACCATAGTATAGACTAAGTAGAATAAAAGACTTTGTAACCAATAGAAATCATAGATATTTCCATATTATTACACTCATTACAAATATCTTATTTAAATACATGATCATTTAAAAATTATTATAGTGCCCTGGTTGGTGGACAGATGGTTGGAGCATCGTCCCATGACTGAAAAGTCACAGGTTTGATTCTTGTTCAGGGCACATGCCCAGGTTGCAGGTTTGATCCCTCATTGGGGGCAACCAATTAATGTTTCTCTCTCACATCAATGTTTCTCTATCTCTCTCTTCAGCCCCCCCTTCTCTCTAAAAGCAATGAAAAAATGTCCTCAGGTGATGATAAAAAATTTTTTTGAATAAAAATTATTTTAGTTATAAGTCCCACTAATAGTAAATATTATTTACTATATTAATAAAAAGCACATAAGTGCTATATCACACATTTAAAATATTTTGATAACTATATTTCAACATAATTCTTTTTTATAATTCTATGTATTTTAATTTTTGTATATAAAAACATTATTTCAAAAAGAAAGTCGACAAGATTTCACCATACAGCCAAAGGAGTTCATGCCACAGGAGATTAAGACTTTGCTCTAGGGCCAAAAAATAAACAAATATAATCAAATCTAAGGTAATGCTCTGTAGATTAAAAAAAAAACTACCTATTTTCTGTTAAGTGCCATACACTCATTTTGTTCTCTAGTATAGAGCAAAAAACAAATATAACTATTTTTAGCAGATCTTGCTTCAAAACTGGTTTGCAAATAGTTGTGAATGTGACATAACAGCCCAGCAGACCCACGGGTTCCACTGGCTCATTGGTAGCCATTCTAGTCCAAACACAAAAAGCTTCAAACTAATACAATTTTCAGGTTTCAACTAGAGAGCTACCAAAAGAAAGAGAGAAAAAAGACACACACACACACACACACACACACACACAGACTGCTATATATCTACATACTAATCTGGTTTGCAAACAGTAAAATATAGTCAATTCAATTATTTACATTAATGAGATAATGTATACAAACTAACCTAACACAGTACCAAATATATATTAGACATTCACAGTTTCTTTCTTTCTTCTGGAATGGTACTTTGGCACATACAGCAAAATAGAGTATACATATATAAAAATGTGTATTCCCTAAATTCCCTGAATTGTGGAAGGGAGTGAGGATTTAAATTTTGCCACAAACATTTATAAAGCAATTAACAAAATAAATCAAACTTCAAACACATGTCCAGGTACCCAATGGACAGGAATATTGTGAAAATAGAAGTTTAGAACTAGAAACAGAAAGGTTTAAGCTTAGGAAAGAGAAGGTGCTAGAAGTCATCCTTTGAGCAAATAAGCAGGAGAACTGAGCCTAAAGCCCTGACTTCCTCACTCTCTCCATCCTAAGTCACATCGTTTTTCTAACACAACTGACATGGTGATAACGTAAGAAATGTAAAAGCAGCCACATTCTAGAGAAAAATAGAACTCTCACAGCCCAATGATTAGGAAGTACTCTGACTTTAGGGTCTAACTGAAAAAATTCCCTCCAGAATCATGACTTTTGGAAAAATTTATTCTTGCCAATCACAGATGTTGATGTGAGAGGGACCAAGTTCTGTTTGATTCAGAAAGGGGATTATCGTTATTAGTAGAAAAGCCAGATGATCTGAGTTAAGATCAGAGTTGTGTATAACAATAACAAATTATTATGCTTGCTTTTTCTATGACTTTCATAAACTAATTCTCCTCAGTGTTTATAACATAATGAAGTTACCCAACTACCCAGGGGTATCATGTCAACCTAGAGGTTAGACATCTCCACAGGGGAATCATGAATGGGGTCATGTGGTTTACAAACTTGAGTTTATATATAAAATTTGGTGAATATGCATATATTTCAGATTATTAAAGGACTGTTTAACCAAAAGAATGGTTATCTCTGCCACAGTTAGAATATCTAAAACAAAAGAAACGATCATTCTTCCCACAGTCACAGAGTGAGTGAATGTCGTCAGATAAAAGTAAACTGGAAATTCTAAATCCAAGGCTCTATCTGACCAGATCATTAGCCTCAAGGGATCAAATATCCAAAAAGGACAGCTCAAACTAAAAACAAAAAACCCTCACCTATTTATGGAGGGAGAAATCATAGGCTGAAGGAGAAATAAAAGTTAATTCTTTACCAATCAGGCCATTATACTGGTTTTCAAAGGGAATTTGCAAAGCGGGCTAGGTCAAAAAGAATCATTTCATTCAGGAAACACAAAAGACCCCAGAGGCAGTGCTGCAGTTCCCAAGCCTAAGTGTCTTTTCTTCTATGGCCATTTACCTTGAAGCATATATTGTTCTAGAAAGAAATTCTTCAGTAGTTCCTTTTAGTTATGTATAATGTAAGCCAAGTAAACACCTAATGTTCTAGGAAACGGTTTAACTAGACTTTTTTTTTTTTTTTAGCTAAACAAAGGTTATCGCTCACTATTCCCAACTCACTTTCATCCAAGAACTTTCTGAATTCTCTTCCCCTATCACAAAGTGTATAGGAGGTAGGGAGTGACTACTAGGCTATCAGATATATAGTGTCTGATAAGTTAAAATTACCTCAAGCTTCTTCTATTACATATTTTTTAAAAACTGGGTGGCATGATCAGTAGCACCTTCTACAAGGGACTATAAGAGAGGAGGAGGTAATGTAACTTTAGTTCATTTCACCTGCATCACACAGAGCCCTTATGAAAAGGAATCAGTAGGAAATAAAACCAGCACCTAAAATATCATTTGAATCACCCACAGCATAGCTTCATTCCCAGTATGCCCACCTTGGCCTCCAGTGCACAAATCACTGAACTGAATGGCTAAACACATGAAAGCCTCCCCAACGCGGCATTCTAGTCACTACCGTTCACCTTCCCAGAGTCATCCTTTCTTCTCCATAATGATCATCATGTGTTTGCCACTGATTACTGCACCAAATTCTACTCTCAACTAATCTTTTTATTAGCAATTTCCTGTACTTGCAGAATCACTAAATATCAAGGTTGAAAAGCACGTTGAAGGTTATACCTTCCTACACCCGTTTCATTCTTGGCAGAACGTTATCTATCTCTGTCTGCTGTTCCCTTCCTAAGCCTATTCCTCTCTGCCGCAAAGTTTCCCCACCCTCAATGTCTATTCCCAGCAGTTTTTCCTATTATAAACCCCTATACCCTCACTGCCTCTATAAATACCACTGTCCCTATTTCAATATATAAGTTCTGGTTCTCCCAGCTGAGATCCTCAGTTTCAAGCCTCTGTCATAACTAGTCACCTCAATTATATTTGGGGAGCCTTCTCCAGTTAAGTCTCTCTTTTAAAGCCTGTCCCCCAAGAATACAGCCAATCTTCCCAATTGCCTCTTTGTTCTTACAAATAGCCATAGAATCATGACATTTCAGAGCTGAAAGAAAACTCAGAAATAATCTGTTCCAATGTTTTCAAACATTTTTACTATATTTCACATATTTTTGTATGAAATCCATTTTACATGACAATCTCATACACACATAACTGAAACAAGGTTTATGAAACAATACTCTAACTATGTGAACACACTAAAAATTTGTATTCTATTTTTTAAAAATTCAGGTGCTATCCACTGAATGGATTTCACAACCCAGCAATAGGATGCAACCCATAATTTAAGAAACATTAGTCCAAACTTCCTATACACTGAAGAAGAAACTGTAGTTCAGTAGTGAAGTAAGTTTCCCAGCAACAAGAAGTTGGTCCATAAACTTTTAAACTCAGGTCTCCAGGATAAGTCTCGGACCAGTGTTCTTTCCACTAGAGGCCTTCTCTGCCCAGTCACAGCCACTCAACTCACACCCTGTGCCCAAACCCAACCCTACGGTACCATCTCCAGTCACTGGTCCCACACTCTTCTCCAAGTCAGCCCTTCCAAGTTAGTGCTCGTTGGTCTGAGTGTCTGCACAGCCGCTGCTTCATGTTCCCTCAGGTCACAGTATCCGCACAGTCACTATCCATCGATCAGTCTCCTCCGAACCATTGGCCCTTGTCACAGTCCCCACGCAGTCACTGCCTCATACTTTTTCGGTCATAGTTCCCTCGCAACGCCTGCCTCGTGCTCTCCGAGGTCCGAATCCCTTGCATTCACTGCTCCTGGGTCGCAGACCCCTCGTAAGCAGCTACATCTCGGTCACAGTCCACTCGCTGTCACTGCCCCTGGGTCACAGTAGCCCCGCAGTCCCTGCCTCACGCTCCCCTGCTGTCACTGACCCACTCTTCTTTCAGTCTCCTCGCGGTCTCCGCCCCACAATTTCTCCTCTCAAACAGAGCCACGAGATGTGCCCACACCGGGTCCCCACCTGCAGTTCACGTTCCCTCGACCCCTGTCCCGTCGGATTTCTCCCGGGCGCAGCGTCACGGACAAGGGAAATTAAGGAGGTTGTGGGGAGACGCCCGAAAAAGGCAGCTGAAGGAACAGCGGCCGGAAATCCCGCCTACCGCCCGCCCTCTTGTCAATCCAACCACGACTTTTCTCGGCAAACCCTGACCTCTGACACAGTAGTTCCGCCTCCACGGAAGCTCCGGGGACGTAGTGACTGAGCGAAAAATACCGGACGGGAGATAAATTGGCTAAGGGTCAGTCTTTGTGCGGACCTTGAGTACGCCGTGGCCTCCTCATAACGAGCTACGGATGTGGCCTGTCACGCGTGCTACCCCGCAGTTGATCTAGAAACAGCGTTAACCAGGCGGCTCCGAGCTCCGTGCTCCTCAGGCGGACGTGTTCTGATCCTGCCCTCAGTCTCCCGCGCAGCGTGGCAGGCACTCGGACAGGGGCATTCACAATGCGAATGGCTGTGACGCCTTCCACCAAAGACCCACCGGATCTGCCACTGCTTCACCACAGCGCCAACTTTTCCCTACTGGATGATGTAAAGGGAATTTAGGTCCGCCTACCAAGTCCTGTAAAAGCCTGTAGCTGGCTCCAAACCCTCTTTTCCTGAATTGTATTAACCTATATATAATGAATATAGTGAATCCTGTTATTTCTGATGGACGTTACTGCACCAAGAAACCATCCCTGGGACTCAACTGAGGGCTAGTTGAGTGGGAGCAGTGTGAAAGAAAAAGGGGTTCTGTGGACAGGAACCTCACAGGGTGACCTGATCATAAATTCCTAACTGAGCAGGTTATGGTGGGTAGTCAGCCCCAGGCACATCTTTTTAGGTAAAACGCTTATCTTGTCCGAAGCAAGTGCTGTCCATTGTTTCTGTGCATCTAGGTTAAACCACATCTGAAAAGCCTCCTTCCAGACCCTCCTTCTAAATGATGACCACCCTCAAGAGTTTAACTATTCTATAAGCCAACTCCAGCTTGCGTTCCCCACCTTTCATGCGATCTTCCTTAGGTTCCCTCCATAATTACAAATGCATAAAAGCAGCAGCAAACTGTATTCTGAGGAGCATTTGAGATCTTGCTCCAGAGCATATGCTTTCAATTCAGCTCAAATAAACTCATAAAAGTTCTGCAGGTTGGACTACTCTGGGGTCAACAAGCAGATCTGAGGGAGACCACTGACAGGAAACCAGGCTGCAGGGTTTCTGGTGAAGAGAAACTTTTTCTTTTGCTCTAATGAACCTTTGGAGGGGTTCCTTTAGATTCTGTAGATATAAGACAAATAGATACCCAATGTTATGGCAGAAGTATGTAAAACAACTTCACATTTTCTTACTCATTTTTATTTTTATCTACACGCTTGAAAGTGGTTAAGAAGAAAAAGGGTGGGTACACTGATGTATCTGCTGAGGAGCATCCAGAGAGAAAAAATGATTTAAATTGTGATCCTTTCCCTTTTGAGCTTTAAACAGTTATTTAAACAAGGCTCTTTTAAACAAAACTTTAACTCCCACAGCTGAAAGTCTCTCTCTCTCTGAAAAAGGTTTTATTTAGCCAAAAAGAAGACCAGTCTTGGGGCATGAAGTCTAACCCAGCAGATACTACATTTCTACCATCCTGGAGTTCACAATCGCTTCTTATGCATCAATTGGGGAGTGGGACTGAGAAGAACAATGTGAACTGTCTGAAAAACTTTATATGAGCTATAGGCAAAAAGGGTGGGAGAAGGTGAAGTGGGACCAGCTCTGGGGTAGGCGCAGAGCTCACCAGGAAGAAGTGTCCATTCCTCTGGATCAACGGGCAACAGTCCAGAAAGTTCATGCACACAAGAAGTGGAGGCTCCTGGGGTTGGAAGGTAACTGGCTACAGTCTCTTTTGAATAATCGCAGGAATAGCCACCTGGAAATTAATCCGAAGTTCCAACAGACTAATGAATATGAGCGGTCTTTTGTTAGCTGGTTCACAGCTATTCACAGACTAATTGTTCTGTCTCTCTCACTTTCTGGATGCTATAATTTAAATTTATTTATTTATTTTATTTTATTATTATTATTTTTTAAGATTTTATTTTTATAGAGAAGGGAAGGGAGGGAGAAAGAGAGGGAGAGAAACAGCAATGTATGGTTGCCTCTCACATGGCCCTCACGGGGACCCGGCCCACAACCCAGGCACGTGCCCCGACTGTGAATCGAACCGGGACCGCCTGGCTCCCAGCTCGTGCTCAATCCACTGAGCTACACCAGCCAGGGCTGGATGCTATAATTTAATTTAGAACATCTCAGAATTTTCTCCTTGTCAGCTCATAGACTAAGGTGCTCCCAATAACAGCTAGCTGGAGAAAACACTAGGGACTCTAAGGAGAAGATAGATCACTACAAAGATAGGGAATTGGGATAGTAACCAACATAATTTCAGATAGTATTAAGGGAGGGCTAATTTTATATACAGCTTAGAAACTCTCAGATTTATCAGAAACTCTGGCACGGGAAAAACCCTGGAGAAAACAGATGCATGTTTAAGTTAATAAGCTGCGTAAGGTGTATGGTGTAAAGAGCTGAGTAAAAACAATGAGTGACAGGTAAAGGAAACAATTCAAAATGTAGAAAAAAACTTTATGCACAAATAAATTCATCCCAGTGTTATTTGTAATAGTGAAAAATTAGAAATATCAGTCCTTCAATAAGGACATGGCAAAAATAACCAATAGTATAATCTAATGGAATAAATGCAACTATTAAATTATGCTTATGAAATCAGAATGAAAATAAAATGACATAAAACTGCTCCCAGCATTATGAGAAGTGAAAAATCAGCTTACAAAATTGTATATGTGATTTTTTTTTAAACCTTGAAATAAAAAAACACTGGTAGAAAATATACAAAAATATTTATAGTTGGTTATGTAGAACAATTGAATTATGGATTTTCCCCAACTTTTTTCTCTACTTTCCAAATGTAGTTAGGACGTATTACAGAATCAAAACATTAACTATAAGCCCTAAAACTCAACAGACTCAGTTATAAGCCCAAACTGCCAACTTATCTTTATTTTGTCAAGATATTTAACAATATAAAAAAGTCTGTATTTCTTCATGGTCCTATCTTTTCTCAGCGTCCAAAGGTTCAATAGTAGAAACAGCCGAATGCTGCTACGACACAGAATAAACTGTCCTATAAAACAAACAAAACAGAAAACACACACACACAAATCCAGAATGTTAGGATGTGTAAAGAGTTAGATTTTCTAAACGTAGAAATAAACTACAAACTAATGCACTTTATGTAATACATAATCATAAAATAAGCATTCCCATTTTTCCTGATATATCAAAGAAATAATATATGAAATGCTTTGAGTTTCTTGGAGTAAATGTATTACCCAATCCAAAGAACTATTTATATAATAAAAATAATAAAACTAACAATAAAATAATAGCACCTTTTCATAAATTCTGGGTAATGGTAAAAAGTATCTGGATGTTTGTTGTTCATTTGTCTATCTTTTAGCTCAGAATCAAAATGCTTTCTAGATCCCAGCTAAACTTTTTAAAATACCTAAAAAAATTTTTTTTCATTGACTTTACAGAAAAAGAGGAAGGGAGAGAAAGAAGGAAGGAGGGAGAGAAGGGGAAAGAGAGAAAGGGAGAGAGAGAAACATCAATTTGTTGTTCCACAAATTTATGCATTCACTGGTTGCTTCTTGTATGTGCCCTGACCAGAGATTGAATGCACAACCTTGGCGTATTGGGACGATGCTCTAACCAACTGAGCTACCCCACCAGGGCTTAAAACACTTTTTCGGTACTTCTTATAGGAACTCCACCTACCTCATTAACTCCTGACCTACTGACCTCACCTCCAGCCCGAGGGTGATGAGGGAAAATCTGAACTCAAGTACTTTATTATTAACCAAAAGAAATTCCCCTGGCTCTTTGGGTGGGAGTAACTATGACCTGTTTTTGTTTTTGTTTTAATTTCCAAGCCCTCATGCACTGACACTTTTGTAAAGTACAATAAAATGAATAGGAAAACAATATAAAAAAACATACAAGCTAAATGTTTTATTATTAGATTTAGTAAACATAAAATTACTTTGTCAAATTCCTATAAGAGTTTCTAAACCCTTACACTCAATTTATGTACTTACCTCATCAAGGACCTGTAACAAATGGTTCACAGCACTAGTCTGTGGACCCCACTTTGATTGACACTGTTCTACAGTGTCACCCAGAGCTCTCCAGCAGGATTAAGCCAGGTTATCCACAGCAATTATCAGCTCAAGAGCATATGCCTTTCTCTTCCCTCTCTCACTTCCTCATCCTCTACCGGTTCTTCCTGGAATCTTCTCCTAAATAATAAGTTACTTTAAGTTCTAAAAATAACACCTAAACACTCAACTCAACAAACTAGACTAAAGATACAGTACACTAACTCAGCAAGCTAAACCAGGCTCTCAAAGATGATTTTTAGACACCTCACCCACTAACCCTGTGTTAAATTATCTGTTAAATTTGTATTGTATAAGGACTCAGGGAAACACAAATTTTTAACTCCACAAAGCAGGAAAAACTATCACCTTAACTTGACCCTTTCCCCAGAGAGCTGGTAAATGAAGGTTTACATAATACTTCCCACCATTCAGCCCTGGACCCCTCAGGTGTTGAGCATAATATGAAACTTTGGTAGGACCATAGAATTTTACAGCTTAAAGGTACCTTAAGATCTACTACACAGGCAGCTTTAAAATCTGGCAGTAAGCATAACCATGTGGGGAACAGTTTTTAAAAATTCAGATTCACTGATCCAACCCCTAACTTATTTGATTAGAATCTACTTGACTAGGGTCCCACCATCTGTATTTTAAACAAGTTCCTCAAATAATTCTTAGGCAGCCACAGCTAATCTTTGGGAAAATATAGTACAGTTTCTTAATGTTACTGATACAATCAGACAAAAGTCCAATCACTTACCTAAAAGTCATTAGTTACAAAGTTACAGAGCTGGAATGGAACCTCTCTTCTAATTCACTCACTCCAGTTTCTGTTCTACACTACTATACTTAATTCTGACTCTACTAATTCACAACCTGGGAGATTTGATTAGAGGAATCAAGTATAAACATTATTAAAATTTATAAAACATTCACATCAAACATCAATGTTTGAATGAAACCTCTTTTTTTGCCTACTTTTGAGAAGTAGCTTTAAGATAAAGTAATTAGCCCTGGCCGGATGTCTCAGTTGGTTTTAACTGTCCCATACACCAAAAGGTTGTGGTGAACTCAATCCCTGGTCAGAGCACGTACCTAGGTTTCAGGTTCAATCCCCCAGGCAGGCAGCTATCAATGTTTCTCTTTTACATTGATGTTTCTGATATTTATTTATTTACTTATTTACTTATGTGTTTATCTCTCTCTCCCTCTCTCTTACCCTCTTCCTTCCTTTTTCTCTAAAATCAATTTTTTTTAAAAAAACATCCTAAGGTGAGGATTTTTTAAAAAGATAAAGTAATTAATTTGGTTACTGGAAGAAAAACCACCTTTGCTCATGGAATCCTGCCACCAAATTTCTTTGCAGCTTAGCAAAGTGCTATGTGTCTATTAGCACTAAACAATATCCTATTCCCAAATTCAAACTTGTGAAGAGTTATATCATCTGTACACATCTGTGTCCTTGCCTATAAGTAGCACACTAGGTTTCTGCTTTAGTAACATAAAAAAGAACAGTAAAGTCACCTCATCTAGAAGGAGTCTAAGATAAATCTCTAAGACTAGAGAGTCCTCACATCTCAATAAATATTAAGTAATTTCATTTGAAATGCTACTGTATCCTTTGAAAGGAAGAAAGGGTTCTCAAATAGACTTACATTCATGAAAATGTCATGAGTGTAGTTGTCAGTGTCGGCATCCCAGAAACAACGAGCAGCCATACTAAAAAGTCAAAGAGATCTATCAGCAATATAACACGGATCTGAACCACATATATCGGCCAACAGCAAAAGTTTTCCTTGATACATTCTTTTAGATCAGTACTCGGAAACCTTTTCACAGGTTGGCAAACAGAAAAGCATGTCTTACAACAGAGAATACTGGGTAAACCAGAAGGGACTGGAGTCACAGATAAGGCTGCTTGCAGCTGGAGGTGACCAGCCCAGGGGTCTAGCAGCCTCAGACTCTGATTAGCTGCCTAATGACTAAAGGGGTTACTACCTTGAAGTCTTTGATATTCTGTGTGGGAAGCTCTGTTATATAGATTACTTCTGCTTAGAAGGTATTTGTGTGTGACTTTTAAAGGAAATAACACCTAAGATTTATGACTAAAATGGACTTAATCCTGCACAATAATATGAAGAGAGAAGTCTGGAAAGGATCCAACAGATTGTTTACTCCAACCTAGAAAAGAAAGGGGCAAACTGTGAACTAGAATTCAATCTTCTAACTAATTCTAAATCCAGTATTATCTCTACAGGATGTTATGCTACCTCTAAATTCTCAATTTGGCCATTCTTCTCTCCAGTTTTGGGGTAAGAAAAAATGTCAGTGAAAATAAAAAACAATTTAAAAATGCAAACAATTTAAATTCCCAGTAGTATTAGATTGGTAGATGAAATTAGGGTATTTCTTGGCAATTAAATTCTATACAGCTATTGAAGATTTTTTTTTTAACAAAATAACTTCAAGAACATGAAAAGAGGTTCACAATATAATATTAAGTTTAAAAAGCAATTACAAATGTTTTACATTTTTTATTAAATGTATATGTATGATTCATCAATAACATCTATTGAGTGCTTACTTTGTATCAGCCTCTGGCATAAGTGCTTAACATGTACTAACTCACTTAATCCTATAAGGTAGATACTATTACTATATCCATTTAATAAACACGAAAACTGAGGGTCAGAGAAATTAAATAAACTTGTCCAAGGTCATTCAAATAGTAACTGACAAAGCTTCGCTTTGAACCAGGGAATTTAGCTTCAAGGCTGTAGCAAAAGATACACAAATACCATATTACATTAGTTTATTTTTTAAAACTTTTAAAAATGTTTTACATAGACGAGCTCCCCTTAACCTAATATTTTACACATTCTTAAATCAAAAAAATTCCACCTATTTCCAAGCTTCAAAAGTAACAATATGAAATAAAGTCAATTTGCTTAATTGATCAATCAACAAGTGTTTATTTAGAGTTCTGGCCAAGATGGAGGTGTAGGTAGAAACCCTTCGCTTCCTCCCACAACCAAAAGAAGAGTAACGATCAATCTAAAATCAATAAACAACCAGAAATGCCAGAAAATCAAACTGCATAGAACTCTGACAACCAAGGAATTAAAGAAACAGTCAACCAGACCAACCAGACCAGTAAGACGGGTGGATGGAGAGAACCCTCAGCAAAGGAGCAGACCCTGTAGGCAAGGCTGAATGGGAAACTGAGACTACAGCAGTGTTGCTGCAGTGGGAGAAACTCCCAGTCTCACAGGAGAGTATGTTGGAAAGTGGGGCTAGAGCCCAGCAGGCAAGTTGTATTATTCCCTCTCTGACCCCTCCCACACAGACAGCTCTGCAGTGCAGCAAAGAAAGTTGCCCTGCCCTGGTGAATACCCAAGGCCCTGCCCCCTTACAATTTGACAGGTATGCCGAGACAAAGACACAGGGCCCAAATGAAAGAACAGAGCAAAACTCCAGAAAGAGAGCTAAGCAATGAGAAGATAGCCAACCTTTCTGATGGAGAGTTCAAAGCTCTGATAATCAAAATGCTCACAGAACTGATTAAGCTTGGTCACAAAATGAAAGAACAAATGAAGGCTATCCAAAGTGGAACAAAGCAAAATATTCAGGGAACCAACAGTGACAGGGAGGAAACCAGGACTTAAATCAACTATTTGGACCAGAAGAAAGAAATAAACATTCGATCAGAACAGAATGAAGAAACAAGAATTTAAAAAAAAATGAAGAGAAGCTTAGGAACCTCTGGGACAACTTTAAATGTTCCAATATCCGAATTATAGGGGTGCCAGAAGGAGAAGAGGAAGAGCAAGAAATGGGAAACTTATTTGAAAACATAATGAAGGAGAACTTCCCCAATCTGGCAAAGGAAACAGACTTCCAGGAAGTCCAAGAAGCCCAGAGAGTCCCAAAGAAGTTGGACCCAAGGAGGAACACACCAAGGCACATCATCATTAAGTTACCCAAGATTAAAGATAAAGAGAGAATCTAAAAGCAGCAAGAGAAAAGGAGACAGTTACCTACAAAGGAGTTCCCATAAGACTGGCAGCTGATTTCTCAAAAGAAACCTTGCAGGCAAGAACGGGCTGGAAAGAATTATTCAAAGTCATGAAAGGCAAGGGCCTACATCCAAGATTACACTATCCAGCAAAGCTATCATTTAGAATGGAAGGTCAGATAAAGTGCTTCCCAGATAAGGTCAAGTTCAAGGAGTTCATCATCACTAAGCCCTTACTATACGAAATGTTAAGGGTACTTAGCTAAGAAATTGAAGAGGATCAAAAACTATGAACAGTAAAATGACAACAAACTCACAACTATCAACAAATGAACCTAAAAAAAAGAAAACAAAACTAAGCAAACAACTAGAACAGGAACAGAGAGAGAGTAATGGACATCACATGGAGGGTTTAGTGGCAAGGGGTAAGGGGAGGAATGGGGGAAAGGTACAGGGAATAAGAAGCATAATTGGTAGGCATAAAAATAGATGGGGAGAGGTCAAAAATGGTATATGAAACAGAGAATTCAAAGAACTTACATGTACACCCATGGACATGAACTAAGGGGGTGGAATGCTGGAGGGTTGGTGGTGCAGGGGTAAGAGGGGAAAAATTGGGAAAACTATAATAGCATAATCAATAAAATATACTTTAAAAAAGTATTTATTTAGCAACTACCATATGTCCAGAAAGAGCAAAATCTGGCTCTATCCTCAACTCTCCATTTAATTAGGTGAAAAAACCTAACACACATCAAGAGTAAAATAATGTAGAGTTGTGCTAATTTTTATCTTATTAGGTTTAAAAGGGACTGTAATATCTATCTAGTCAAAGCCTCCAAGTCCAAGTTGCACAGTATTTGAATTAAATCTGTAGTAGTGCTACAGAAATTTAGAGACTTTAGAAAGGTGAAAGCCAAAGAAATCTTCATGAAGGAAGTGGTACTTAAGCTGAGCAGAACCAGGCAAAGACATAAATATAAACATGCATTTAACAGCCTTGGCCAGGTGGCTCAGTTGACCAGAGCCTCGCCCCATGCATCTAACGTTTGTGGGTTTGATCCCAGTCAGGGCAAATATTTAGGCTGCAGTCTCAATTCCCGGTTGGGGTGCATATGGGAGGCAACCAATCAATGTTTCTCTTTCATATCAATATCTCTCTCTTTCTTTCTCTCCCCCTTACCCTCTCTCTATAAAATCAATAAATATGTATATCTTTGGGTGAAGATTAAAAAATTTTTATTTAACAAAAATTTGTTGAGTATCATATATGAGCAACGTGCTAGATGCAAGTGATAAAGATGTACAAAACACAATTGTTGCCTTCAAACTGTGAACTCTTTACACCATTTTCCAATAAAAGGAACCAGAGCTACTTGGGAAAATGGCCAATTCCAGGTCTGTAAATGTAGAAGATAAATCTGAAATATCTGGATCATATGAAAAACCTGAACTATTAAATATGTATATTTATATATACTTGTAAAATTTTGTCAAAATGACTTAGAAGAATATGATGGAACAGTTTGTAGCCGGTCAATGTCCCCTCGCAGATCAATTTAAAAAATTGTATAAAATGAATAGGAGCTGCTGAAGCAAACAAGACTAGGGTAGTCAATATCCAAAGAGGTGAACTGCTTGGAGGAAAACTGATATTCTGCACTCAAGTTCTCCCTTGGGCATTTGCCAACTCTGGGCACATGGCTAGAGGCTAAGGATATGGGTTTTATCCAGGTAGAGGACCACTTACTGAGGGAAAAATAAACCATCAGGACTGCTGGCAGTCTTGCAGGGTTAGGGAGATAAAACTGTAGAATTGAAGGACCAAGATCCCTGTAAAAAATAAGAGAGAAGAACTGAACCTTAACATTACGTAGTGGGTTTCCCCTCAGAATGTGCTGAACTCTGAAACTGTGTATGCAGAAACCTAAAAAACTAAGTGTAGTGGGCAAAATAATAGCCTTCCACCAAGTATGTCTATGTCCTAAGCTCCAGAACCTAGAAATATGTTATTATACATGACAAAAAAGGGTTTTACATATATGACTGAGTTAAGGATCTGGGGATGGGGAGAGTATCCTGGATTGCCCAGGTGGGCTCAATGTAAGCACAAGGTCCTTACAAAAGAAAGGGAGGCAGGTGGGTCAGAGTCAGAAAGATATTTGAAGATAGTATGCTGCTGGTCTTGAAGATGGAGGAAAAGTTTATGAGCAGGAATGCAGGCAGTCTAAAAGCTGGAATAGGCAAGAGAATGGATTTTCCACTAGAGCCTCCAGAAGGAATACGGCCCAGCCGACACCTTGATTTTAGTTCAATTAAACCCATTTTGGATTTATGATCTCCAGAACTGTAAAATTATATGTGCTGTTTTAAGCCACCTGATTTGTAATTTGTTACAGCAGTAGTAAGAAACTTAACACACCAAGGAAAAAGACTCTGAAATGAAGAGTAGTTTTATGCTGAGGAAACAAGGACTAAAAGTCAGTACTTGCTGGAGTGGGGTTCAAATGAATATTTCAGATTCTTGTTTGAGAGATCTGGAGAGCCATCTTCAAGAAAGAACGGTGAACTGAAGATAGAGAGAGCTTTATCAAAACTGGAATCAGAAGTTACCTTTAGAAGACAGAGGCGTAGGTAGACACATTGTGCCTCCTCGCACAACCAAAAGAGGAAAAACAACAATTTAAAAAACAAAAACAGCCAGATCTGACAGAAAACTGAACTGAGTGGAAGCCCGACAACCAAGGAGTTAAAGAAGACACGTTCATCCAGACCGGTAAGTGGGGTGGAGCCAGGTGGAGAGCACTCGGCAAGACGCGGTTTGTGGACTGGTACCGGCAATGCTCCAGCTGCCCAGAGAGGCCCGCAGGGGGCGCACCTGGCCAAAATGCAGCGGGCGCACTCAGTGAAACTGAGGCTGAGACTGGTGGTCCCTCATTCTCGGGCACATTACCGGGAGTAAAAGCTGGGGAGCGGAACAGACCGCACGGTCCACCAACGCAGGAAAATAAAGCCTCAAACCACTGATTGAAAACACCTGTGGGGGTTGAGGCAGCAGCGGGAGGAACTCCCGGCCTCACAGGAGAGTTCGCTGGGGAGACCCACAGGGACTTGGAACTGTGCAGGCCCATCCACTCACCCCAAAGCCAGCAATGAAGGACCCAACTTGCTTGTGGGTAGCTGGGGAAGTACGGAGAACAGAGCAAGCACCATTGTTCTCTCAGGCCCCACCCCCACAGACAGCGTCACAACACAACTACGTGGGTTACCCCACCCTGGTGAACACCTAAGGCTCCACCCCTTAAAGTAACAGGCGCACCGAGAAAAAAAATGGCCCAAATGAAACAACACGTCAAAGCTCCAGAAAAAATACAACTAAGTGACAAAGAGATAGCCAACCTATCAGATGCACAGTTCAAAGTATTGGTAATCAGGATGCTCACAGGATTCAAAGAAAAATTGTCGCAATTACTTGAACAAATGAAGGATAATATAAAGGAAATGAGGGGAAATCTGCAGGGAACCAATAGGGATGAGGAGGAAACTGGGACTCAAATCAATGGAGTGGACCAGCAGAAAGAAAAAAACATCCAACCAGAAAAGAATGAAGAAACAAGAATTCAAAAAACTGAGGAGAGGCTTAGGAACCTCCAGGATATCTTTAAACGTCCCAACATCCAAGTCATAGGGGTGCCAGAAGGAGAAGAGGAAGACCAAGGGATTGAAAATTTATTTGAACGAATAATGAAGGAGAACCTCCCCAAGCTGGTGAAGGAAACAGGCTTTCAAGAAGTCCAGGAAGCTCAGAGAGTCCCAAAGAAGTTGGACCCAAAGAGGAACACACCAAGACACATCATAATGACATTACCCAAGATTAAAAATAAGGAGAGAATCTTAGAAGCAGCAAGAGAAAAGGAGACAGTTACCTACAAAGGAGTTCCCATAAGACTAGCAGCTGATTTCTCAAAAGAAACCTTACAGGCAAGAAGGGGCTAGAAAGAATTATTCAAAGTCATGAAAGGCAAGGACCTACATCCAAGAATACTCTATCCAGCAAAGCTATCATTTAGAATGGAAGGGCAGATAAAGTGCTTCTCAGATAAGGTCAAGTTCAAGGAGTTTATCATCACCCAGCCTTTCTTATATGAAATGTTAAAGGGATTTATATAAGGCATGGAGGGATATCAACAGGGGAGTGGGAGGTGGAGAGAGGGGGAAAAGGTGCAGAGAATAAGTAGCATAAATGTAGGTAGAAAAAGAAGCCAAAGAACTTATGTGTATGACCTATGGACAAAAACTAAAAGGCAGGGAATGGGGGCGGGGTGGAGGGGAAGAAAGGGGGGAAAATGGGACAACTGTAATAGCATAATAAAATATATTTAAAAAAATAAAAAATAAATTAAAAAAAAAAACTGGAATCAAACCTAAACTCAGCTCAGTACCTCATTGGATTAAGGTAAGGAGCCCATACTCTATCTCACAGGTGGCAAACACAAGGCCCGTGGGCCGAATCCGGCCCGGCACCTTGTTTCTATCCAGCAGCAGC
Organism: Micronycteris hirsuta; assembly: GCA_004026765.1. Taxonomy (NCBI): domain Eukaryota; kingdom Metazoa; phylum Chordata; class Mammalia; order Chiroptera; family Phyllostomidae; genus Micronycteris; species Micronycteris hirsuta. The sequence goes on from PVJI01002428.1 coordinate 30,448, forward strand.
GCCAAATTCTCACTTAACTGTTAAGGAGTACTTACATGTATACAGTCCTAAAATTACATTTGGACCTTTGAAGGCAACCACAAGGCTGATGTGGCCCCCAGTGAAAATGAGTTTGACACCCCTGAATCTGAATAACAAAGGAAATGATCAACTCTCTGAAAGAAAATCGACTCTGAAATGTTATCTGGAGGTTCTACAGTTTTTTAACACAATGTCCAAGATTCAAATGGCATACCAAGAGACAGAGCCCTATGAAAGGTTATCAAGAAAAAAAAATAATCAGTGGAAACAGACTCACACATTATCCAGATACTAGAATAAGCAGAAAATGACTAACATAACTGCTATGACCAAATGTAAAAAGGGAGAAGGACAGAGAAGAGATTAAAAAAAATTTTCACCAGAAAACTGGAATCTATAAAAAAGACTTTAAATGGGAATTCTAGACCTGAAAAATATTGTTGGCCAAAACATCTGTTACGTTTTTTCCACATGATGGCTCTAGTAGTGCTTAGTTGTCTTGAACTTTGTTTGAAACAATTTTGTTAGATTATATTGTCATATCAGTATGCATTTAAAAATAATTTATCAGAATTGGTGAACTTTTGTGCAGTCATTCTAATATTGAAGAGGGAAGAAAACATGCAACATTTTCAGCGTATTATGCTTATTATTTCAAAAATGTAAAAACGCAATTGCCACACACAGAAAAAGACTTGTGCAGTGTATGGAGAAGGTGCTATGACTGATCAAATTTGTCAAAAGACAGGTCCCCAATGAGGACCATGTGAGAGGCAACCATACATTGCTCTTTCTCCCTCCCTTCTCCTCTCTCTGAAAATAAATAAATAAAAATAAATAAAATTAAAAAAAAAAAATTTGTCAAAAGTGGTATGCCAAGTTTCTTGGTACTGCTGACATTTTGACCAAACAATTCTTTGCTGTGGGCTGCCTTATGCATTGGAAGATGTTTAGCAGCACCCCTGGCCTATACCCACTAGAGGCCAATAGCAGGAGATAGCTGACATACTTAAAATATCCAAATCAATAAAGTTATTGGTCAAAATAAAAAATGTATCTTTTATTTTACAGAAAAAACATATGAAATTTTTGACCAACCTAATATAATAACTGAAATTAAGAATTCAGTAAATGGGTTTAACAGCAGATTAGACACAACAGAAAAGAGGATTAGTTAACTGAAAGACAGGTCAATAGAAAGATGTCCAAATTAAAGCACAAAAAGAAAAAACAAAAATTCAGTCAAGAGCATAAAAGACATGTGGAATACGGTAAAAAAACATATAAATACATGTAACTGGAGTCTAAAAAGGAGAGCAGACAGCAAACAGGGCAAGTGATATTTTAAAAAGATAATGGCCACACCTAGCACCCAGATCTTAGTTTCTAAAACCATTCTCCAATAAAATGAACTAGGACTTCTTGGAGATATGGCTGATTCTAAGCTGGAGCAGGGAATGAGTAATATGGATCATCTTAAAGTGCAAACAAGTAAGGAAGTGCTCAAAAAAAACTCGCAATAGTAGAGTATGTCAAAGGGACACAGGAGTCAACTGAAAGAGTTCAAATGGTCAAAGCTGGAACAATTTGAGCAATAAAATAAAGTAGTAGATTATAATCCATTACTGAATAATTAAAAAGAGACAAATCTGCTGAACAATTCCAAATAATTTATGTAAATACTCTGCCTTCAAGGATATAGATCATAATTCCCTGCTCTGTAAGTGTGGGCTTCACATAGTAATTTAATCCAGTATGAAAGGGGAAGAAAGAGTAGCTTTACAGGGGATAATCTGACAAACACTACATCAAGCAGGTGACTGAAGTTAACATCAGTGGTAATATGTCATTTTGATAATAAGTACCATGATACAATGAGAACAGCACTTTATCTCTGTGATCTTCCTCCCAAAGAACTATTAGCCCAGGGTATTTATGAGCAGACAAATCCCAACTGAAGGATATTCTATAAATACCTAACCAGTACTTCACAAAACTGTCAAAGTCATCAAAACCAGGGAGAGTTTGAGTAACTGCCATAACCAGGAGGAACCTAAAGAGACATGAAATGTGCTATCCCAGATAAGATACTAGAAAAGAAAAGCACATTAGATAAAAACTAAAGAAACATGAATAAAGTATGAACTTTAGTTAATAATAATGCATCTATATTGGTTCATTAGTTGTGACAAATGTACCACACCAATAATGTAGGATGTTAATGATAGAGAAAAGTAGATGTGGAGTATATTATATGAGAACTCTCTGTACTATCTCTGTAACTTTTCTACAAATCTAAAATGACTATAAAATAAGGTTATTTTTAAAAATAAATGTTCTATAAAAAGACTGTGTAGGCAAAGTGGCCCCACAGGGGCTGAGAGACCAAAGAGTAAGACAGACGAGTCCAGGTTTTTGGTTAATGTGTTTACTAGGGAACTTACTTATAGAAAATACTTGTCTTGGTCAGCTGCAAAACAGTCAAATCTCCATCTTTCCCCTCCTACACCACCATCTTTCTTTTTTTTTTTTTTAATTTTTTTTTTTAATTTTTTAGAGAGAGGGGAAGGGAGGGAGAGAGAGAGGGAGAGAAACAGATGGTTGCCTCTCATGCCCCCTACAGGGGCCTGGCCTGCAACCTAGGCATGTGCCCTGACTGGGAATCGAACCGGGACCCTTTGGTTCCCAGCCCGCGCTCAATCCACTGAGCTACACCAGCCAGGGCCATCTTTCTTTTTTATTTATTTTTTTATTTTTATGTTGTTGTTTTTTTTTTGAGACAGGAACGTTGATGTATTGTTCCACTTATTATGCATTCATTGGATGCTTCCTGTATGTGCCCTGACTGGAGATAGAACCTGCAGCCTTGGTGTACTGGAAGAACACTCTAACCAAATAAGCTACCTGGCCAGGGCCCTAGAGCACTACCTTTCATCCCCACTCAGAGACAGACCTACATGTTCCAAGAGGACTATGTGGGTGGTCAGGGAGAACAAAGAAGCCAAATACCAGCAGACTCTGGCACCAGGGTGAACCAAGAGATAGATAAGTTCTAGAGCTCCTTGCCACAGGGTAAGAAGTAATGGAAGCTCTGTGCCTGAAACCTCTGGACACATTCCAGAGTACACCCAAGAGAAGGGAAGGAGGGGGATCAAAGGTCAGAAGTTAAACAGGTGGATTAGCTTCAAGATGGAGTCAGCTCTATCCACACACTAAGAATTTCCCCAAACTGATACAAAAAATATTCAAGGAGTCTGAGAACTCTAAGCTGAATGAATTAAAAGAAAATCATATACATCACAGTAAAATGATAATGAGAAAAACATTTTAATTTGGCTAGGAACAAAAAAAAAGACATATCACTTCCAAAGGAAGAGTAATAAGAATTACAGCTGACTTCTCTAAGGAAACAATGGAAACCAGAAGACAATATAATCACGTCTTTTAAGCGCTGAAAAAGGAAAGTCACATACCTCTCCTTCTATCTTTTTCCCTTAAGGAATGTAAATGTAGCACTGTGCCATCTTCAGCCATGCAGATGAGGACACAAAAGAGCAACAGACAGGAGAGTCTCTGTCCTTGACACCTGTGAGGCCTCACACCAGGCTTAGACTCCTACTGGTATGGTATGTTTTGAAAAGAGAAATAAACCTTATGTTTTGTGGGGGTTTTTTAAGGAAAAGAAATAAAAAGGATCAGAAGTTAACATGAAGAAACTACCAATGGCAAAAGACAGGACAATCTGAACCTCAATAAGGATAATAACTATAATGGATTTAAACATATCAAATACATTTAACAACATGGGTTCATAGACAGAAAAAAAACCTCATTAGTAACCTTTGGAGGATACTAGGGAATCACTTCATTATTCTGAAAATTAGTAAACTTATCCTTCCTTTCCTGTACAAACTATACCTCATTGCAATGAGATAATTGAAAGAAAAGTGATTCTTAATAGAATTCCAGCTAATAATCAAAGAATAGTAGAACTAGAAGATCATCATTTTGTAACCTCTGATGAATACTGGATCTAGGACAGGTTGCTAAAACCATTAAGGATAAAGCTGCTAGTGAACTTTGTAACAGATGGATCTATCTGACAACATCTGGACTCCGTGATCGATCTTAACAATTAAAACAAGGAACCACCAGACATTTTGTGCCTCCTAAGGAGATGCAATAGGATGCATACTAAACACCTATGCAATATCCTTCCCCAAAACCCAAACCTCTAAGACTACATGCAACTACTTAGAAGAAATAGGAAACAGCATCATGGGGCACAGTCAGCAAGTGTAAGAATACAGGGCTCCACAGGACAAGCAACCCAAGTTCTTCAACAGGTAAATGTCAAGGTTAAAAGAAAGAGAGAGAGCAAAAAGAGGGAAATAAATGATATATTAAAAGAATTTAAGAGATGTATCAACCAAATATAATGTGTGGACTTGGGATCCTGATTTGAACAAAGTATAAAATATATACATATATATGCATCCACACAAATATGGTAAACACACACACACACACACACACACATATATATATATATAAATTGGGGATATTTGAATGTGAACTGATATTTTATAATATTAAGGACTAACAATATTTAGATGTAGTATTTTATTATGTTAAAGGGTCTTTATATTTTAGAGATATATACTGTTGTATTTACAGATGAAATAGTATAAAGACTGGAATTTGCTTCAGAATAATCTGATGGGGGCAGGGAGGGTAGGTGGGTATATAAATTAAACAATATAAGTATATACTGATAACCTTTGAAGCTAAGTAATAGACCCATGGGAATTCCTTAGTCCCTACACATTTGCATATGTTTGAAAGTTTAGACAATCAAAATTTTAAAGGGGGAGGGGGGAGGCCTTGTATCCCATGCATTAGAGCTGGGCCTGATCCCATTTAACCAAGTCAATTTAAAGGAGTTTATACTTGACAGGGTTTGAAATAAACTCTATATAGAGATTGTGGAAAGAAAGTAAGGTGTACTCCTGGGAGACTGGTCTAGTAAAGTAAAATGAATAGTAAGGGAGGGAGAGATCCGAGTCAAGAAGGGCTGATAAGGCGCTGACAAGTAATCCAGGAATCCAGATAACAGTGCAAGCAATGGGAGAGAGTAATGGCTAAATAGGATAAAAGAAGAACCTTAGCAATACTTTAAAAGACAAAGAAATTAAAAAGACAAGCTGATTTAAGAAGGGAAAAGACATTTGGAACTCTTAATATTTTGAGTCTGAGGTGACAGAACAGTCAAGTATTTCTTAATATCTCTGTGGTGAGAAAAGCTTCTGAAGCCTTTTAAACAGATGGTAGAGGACATCATGGTGAAGAGTACTGTGCTAGGAGTCAGAAGGGTGGATTCTATTAGTGGCCCTGACAGCAGCCATATCTATAATTTTGAGCAAATCATGCTGAATCTGCCAAGTGTCATCATAAAATAAGGGGACTAGACACTAGAAAATACTGGATTGGCCAAAAAGTTCATTTGACTTATTCTGTAAGATGTCTCTAGTTGTGCTTAGTTGTCTTTAACTTCATTCAAAACAATTTTGTTAGGTTGTATTGTGACAACTGTCATATCAGCATGAATTTTATAAAAAACTTACTAAAATTGGTGAGTTTTTATGCAGCCATTTTAGTATTAAAGATGGAAAAATATACGCAACATTTTTCAGCATATTATGCTTTATTATTTCAAGAAAGGTAAAAATGTTAACTGAAACACAAAGAAAGATTTGTGGAGAAGGAGCTATGACTGATCAAATGTGTCAAAAGTGGTTTGTGAAGTTTCGTGCTGGAGATTTCTTGCTGGATGGTGCTCCACGGCTGGGTAGACCAGCTGAAGTCGATAGTGATCAAACTGAGACTTTAATTGAGAACAATCAATGTTATACAATGCAGGAGATAGCCAATACACTCAAAATATCCAAATCGGTAAAGTTAATGGTGAAATGAAAAATGTGTCTTTTATTTTACAGATAAAACTAAATGAACTTTTTGGTCAGCCCAGTATCTGTAGTCCCTTTCAAACCTAACCTTCTATAGTGGGAATTCTCCGTGATAATATCTACGAGGTATTTTAAAAATTCACTCAACAAATATTTTAGTATTTTCTGACAAATACTACTATGCAAGACACTATTTACAAATGGTTAACAGCAGATTAACACTATGGCATAGGAAAAGACAAGAAATACATATTTTGAACCTCACCAATACAGGAATGACAATTTGAGGTCATGAGAATGAATGAGCTCATTGAGAGAGCATATAGAAGAGCTGAAGAATAAGAATTGAGCCTTGAATAAAGCTGACAGCTGGGGATGTAGGGCATAAAGAGGAACTAGTGAAGGAAAGAGAATTATCAGTTATAAGAACAGGAAAGAAACAAGTTAGATAAGTCTTGACATCAAGGCCAATAAAACCAAAGTGAATTTTAAGAAACAGAAGCCCAGGCCAATATCTAAGAGCTAAGAAAGAGCTTTAGATTTGCTAATAAGGAAGTCTCAGAAAATTTTAAAGGAATTAATTTTGGATAATGGTAGGACCAAAAACAGGGCAACAAGGAATATGGAAGGAAATGTATATACATAATCCCAAACTTTCTTCGGGAACATACTCAAGGTCTGTCCGGAAAAACTCCAGCCATTATTAATGTAACAAGAATGGTTTGCACGACATCGATATAATCTGGCAGCCAAGGAGAGTGGACTGGAATGTACATGTGTGAACAATGACATCTTCACTGTACTAGTCAGTGGGGGTGGTAGAAGCCGTTGAGTGAGCACATGTACTGCGTGGCTCTCACATTCAAAATGACCAAGCAAATACAGCAACGAATCTGCACAAATTTCACGTTAAACTTAAACATTCCTCTGCAGAAACTATTCGGGTGATTCAAAAGGCTATGGGCAACTGGTGATTAGCAGCTTCATCACAGCAACAGACCCACTCATTCATCACGTCTCATGCAGAGTTTTTTGGCATAATATCAAATTACCCAGGTGACTCAGCCCCCCTACAGACCAGATCTGTCGCACTGCAACTTTCTGGCTTTTCCCAAAACTAAAATCATCTTTGAAAGGGAAGAGATTTCAGACCATCGATCAGATTCTGGAAAATACGACAGGGCAGCTGATAGCAATTGGGAGAACTGTGTGAGGTCCCAAGGTGCCTACTTTGAAGGGGACTGAGGTGTCATTGTCCTATGTACAATGTTTCTTGTATCTTGTATCTTCAATAAATGTCTCTGATTTTCACAGTATACATGGCTGGGTACCTTCTGGACAGAACTCGTATATATAAAACCCTAAAAGACTTAGTAGCCTGCAGATACTGTGAAAGTGAATTACCCCATGGACCTCACTCAGACTGTGACCCTCACTGTTCAGTACCAGGATCTCTTGAATTCACAGCTGCATTATGTTATACTGTCCTTTCCTCTCACTCTTGAAAAGACACAATCTTACTGAATCATCAAAAGGATAATAAAAACAAGAATGAAAAACCAACTACTGGACTTCTGGCCAAGATGGAGACATAGGTAGACACACTGCCTCCTCGCACAACCAAAACAAGGACAACAACAAACTGAAAAACAAAAACCAACCAGAATTGACAGAAAATCGAACTGTATGGAAGTCTGACAACCAAGGAGTTAAAGAAGAAACATTCATCCAGACCGGTAGGAGGGGCGGAGACAGGCAGCCGGACAGAGAGGACTCAGGCAAGGCAGTGGCTGGTGGACCCGGTGAGGCGGTGGCTTGCAGACTGGGTGGCCCCACATTCTTGTGCAGATAAACCAGGAGGAACAACTGGGGAGTGAGACAGACTGCGCAGCCCAGGGCCCCAGCGGCCCCAGGGGAAATAAAGCCTCAAAGCCTCTGACTGAAAACACCTGTGGGGGTTGAGGCGGCAGCAGGAGGAACTCCCAGCCTCACAGGAGAATTTGTTGGAGAGACCCACAGGGTCCTAGAACATAGACAAACCCACCCACCCAGGAATCAGCACCAGAAGGGCCCAATTTGATTGTGAATAGTGGGAGAAGTGACTGAAAACCAGCAGAGAGCGGAGCAACCATCACTGTTCCTTCTCAGACCCCTTCCACACAGACAGCATCACGAAGCAGCTCTGTGGTTGCCCCGCCCTGATGAACACCTAAGACTCCGCCCCTTACTACGTAACAGGCACTCCGAGACAAAAACAAAAAACAAAACAAACATAGACCAAATGAAAGAACAGTTCAAAGCTCCAGAAAAAACACAACTAAGTGATGAAGAGATAGTCAACCTATCAGATACACAGTTCAAAACACTGGTTATCAGAATGCTCCAGGAACTCACTGGGTACTTCAACAGCATAAAAAAGACTCAGGCAGCAATGAAGGTCACATTATATGAAATAAAGAAAAATCTATAGGGAACCATCAGTGACGGGGCGGGGGGCAGGGGGGGAACCAGGACTCAAATCAACGGTTTGGAGCAGAAGGAAGAAAGAAACATTCAACCAAAACAGAATGAAGAAACAAGAATTCAAAAAAATGAGGAGAGGCTTAGGAACCTCCAGGACATCTTTAAACATCCCAACATCCAAATCATAGGGATGCCAGCAGGAGAAGAGGAAGACCAAAAAATTGAAAACTTATTTGAACAAATAATGAAGGAAAACTTCCCCAATCTGGCAAAGAAAATAGGTTTCCAGGAAGTTCAGGAAGCTCAGAGTCCCAAAGAAGTTGGACCCAAAGAGGAACACACCAAGGCACATCATCATTAAGTTACCCAAGATTAAAGAGGAGAGAATCTTAGAAGCAGCAAGAGAAAAGGAGACAGTTACCTACATTTCTCAAAAGAAACCTTACAGGCAAGAAGGGGCTAGAAAGAATTATTCAAAGTCATGAAAGGCAAGGACCTACATCCAAGATTATCCTATCCAGCAAAACTTTCATTTAGAATGGAAGGGCAGATAAAGTGCTTCTCAGATAAGGTCAAGTTCAAGGAGTTCATCATCACCCAGCCTTTATTATATGAAATGTTAAAGGGACTTATCTAAGAAAAAGATAAAAAATATGAACACTAAAATGACAACAAACTCACAGCTATTAACAACCGAACCTAAAAAGAAACTAAGCAAACAACTAGGACAGGAACAGAATCACAGAAATGGAGATCACATGGAGGTTTATCAGCAGGCAAAGGAGAGAGGGGGAAAAGGTACAGAAAATAAATAGCATAAATGGTAGGTAGAAAATAGACAGGGGGAGATTAAGAATAGTATAGGAAATGTAGAAGCCAAAGAACTTCCATGCACAACCCATGGACATGAACTAAAGTGGGAGAATGCGGGTGGGAGGGTTGTGCAGGGCGGAGGGGAATAAAGGGGGAAAATGGGACAACTGTAATAGCATAATCAATAAACTATATTAAAAAAAAAAAAGAAAAACCAACTACTCACAATACTCCTTCACCTCTTTGTTCTCCAATCACTACTTGTACCACCATTTTATATCGGTCAAATCCCATTTCTAGAAAGAAAAAATTAGAAAGTTATCTATAAGCAAATATATGGTAAAATTACTTAACGAAGGTGTCTGAAAAAGAACATAAGTGTTCAGTTCAGTCTACAAGCACTTACTGAGCATGATGATAAGCCAGAGAGTCAGAACTGAGGGCAAATTCTAACTGTAAGCTTGTAAGTGTGTAACCTTAGACAAGCAAAATCCTGAAAATTCTCACTAACAGCAAATCTAGAGAGAAGAAACTGAATGAGCATCTTTATCTTCCCCTTTTTCTGACCAGTGAATAGTGGAAACAGTAACAACAAAATGTGTGAAATGGGCAAAGCTGAAACATAGCCAGCTGTCTCTGATGAAAGTAAAATCTTCAGGATTATATAGTAAATTAGGCAAACAATCTGAACACTACAGGTACCCATTCAGGATACTTAACAAAATCTCAGAAGAGACCTGCCCAGTGTGGCTTAGTTGATTGGGCATCACCCTGCACAGAAAAAAGTCACCGGTTCAATTCTTGAGAAGGGCACGTGCCTGGGTTGAGAGTTCAGTCCCTGGTCAGGGCATGTATGAGAGGCAACCAACCAATCAATTGTTTCTCTCTCACATCAATGTTATTCTTCCTTTCTTTCTCCCTTCCTCCCCTCTCTCTAAAAATAAATAAATAAAATCTTTTTTTTTTTAATCTCAGAAGACACAGCCCAAGTTACTCTTTTAAAAATGCTGCACATGGCTTAGCTGAGCTTCCTCCTTTCTCTACCCATTCCTCTTCCTCCTTTTCTTATACCCGTGCTCTAGCGGTGTGGCTAGAATATTAAATATTTAGCCCTTAAATCACAGTTCTGGGAGAAAAATAAAACAGTCTTAAATACAGTGGGAAGAGAATTAAAACAAAAAAAAATCACACCACATCATAGCAAAATGAAAAGAAGCTGAATAGCAATATGCAAGGTGAAATAGCAAAAACAAAAGAATAACAAGAAAGAAAGAAACATACTGTTTAAGGGAAAAAATTCAACCTAAGAGTTAATATAAATCAAGAAACAAAGAGAAATTCTTCACAACTGATTCACAACATAGAACAATGTAAGCTCTTAAATTCAACAAAATAAGAACTCAATCAGATTATAATAAAACAACAGAAAGATAAAAAGGGATATTGAAACTCCAGGAAACAAACAGAATACCCCCCAAAAAAGCAATGCAGAACTAATAAATTTAAAATGGTGACAGACAAAACGGATACAACTGAAAACTGAGTTACTGTTTTCAAATGATCACAAGAGCCCTGGCTGGTGTGGCTCAGTGGATTGAGCACCAGCCTACAGACCAAAAGGTTGCCAGTTGGATTCCCAGTCAGGGCACAGGCCTGGGTTGTGGGCCAGGTCTCCAGTTGGGGGCATGAGAGAGACTACCAATCTGTTTCTTTTGCACATTAATGTTTCTCTCCCTTTTTCTCCCTCCTTTCCCTTCTCTCTAAAAATAAATAAATAAAATCTTTTTAAAAACTTTATGTTTACAGCAATACCCCCTTATCCATAGTTTGGCTCTCTGCAGTTTCAATTAATTTCCCATAGTCAACCACAATAGAAAATATCAAATGGAAAATTCCATAAATAATACGTAAGTTTTAAATTGTGAAACCATCTGAATAGCGTGATGAAATCTCACGCTGACCCACTCCATCCCCTCCAGGCCTTGAATCACTCCTTTGTCCGGGTATCCATACTGTATTCAGTACCCGCCCATTAGTCACTTAGTAGCCATCTCCATCATCAGACACACTGTAGCGGTCCTGCAGTGGTTGTGGCAAGTCCCCCTTACTTTACTTAAATAATGGCCCAAAGCACAAAAGTAGTTGGCAGTTTGGATATGCCAAAGAGGAGCTGTTAAGTGCTTCCTTAAGGTAAAAAGGTGAGTACAGCACAATATGGCATTTTGATAGACAGAAAGATACCACCACATTCACATAATATATTGTTATAAATTATAACATAATTTCATTATAATACATTGTTATATATGCTCTATTTTATTATGAGTTATTTTTGTTAATCTTACTGTACCTAATTTATAAATTAAACTTCATCATAACTACTGTATTTTTCAGACTGTAAGATGTACTTTTCTCCCCAAATTTGGGAGGAAAATGGAAGTGCGTCTTATAGTTCGAATGTAGCTTACCTGGCTGTTTACATTTACATTGGTGAAATATTATGTTATTAAATATTATTAAATATTTTACAATATTTTTTGCTTCAAATTTTTTTTTCCTATTTTCCTCCTCTAAAACCTAGGTGCAACTTATGGTCCAGTGCATCTTATAGTCTGAAAAATACGGTATGTATTTATAGGAAAAAACATAGTACATATAGATTTTAGTACTACCCATGGTTTCTGGCATCCACAGGGGTTCGTAGAATATATCCCCACAGATAAGGGAAAGTCTCCTTATCTGTAAGGAAATAGATCTGTGGACTGCATTGTCCAGGTTTATTACAATGAAAATGTATTATTATTACAAAGACATTTCTTCTCTCCAAAAAATAATTTTTTAAAAGGACAGATAGAAAGACAGGACTTTTCTGATGGTATAACGTTTTTAATAAAAGAGAGACCGAGAAACAGATAAAGAATGGGTAGGTGAAGCCCGAGAGTGGCTCTGCACATGTAGAGTGTGGCACGGATGGAGGACAGGACAAGTAGTAAGGATTCAGCTGGAAAGATGGACTGAGGTCAGATTGAAAGAGTGCTGAATGACATGCTGAGGAGTATCAATTCCTTGGTGGGAAAAACAAGCAAGAATTCTTGGGGGGAAGGAGCTCCTGTACTTCCTGGATTTTCTGCATACTTGGGTTTCCTGAATAGTGTAGTTCCATATAATGTCTTATTTCAAATCTTTACTCTTTCCCACCATCTGCAAAAACCTATATGAGAAGTTACCAAATAACTGACAGAATGCACATTTATGTCCCTTAAAATGGAGAAGGAGCCCTGGCTGGTATGGCAGTGGATAGAGCGCTGGCCTGCAAACCAAAGGATCACCGGTTCTGTTCCCAGTCAGGGCACATGCCTGGGTTGCAGGCCAGGTCCCCATTTGGGTCACGTGAGAGGCAACCACACATCAGTGTTTCTCTCCCTCTCTTTCTTCCTCCCTTCCCCTCTGTCTGAAATAAATAAATAAATCTTTAAAAAAAAAAGCTGGAGAAGGAGACAAATGGGTAAAACTGGACATTTGAAGGGAACAAGTCATTTCTAATTATCACATTACCTTTTAATTTATCTTTAATATTTTCTGATAAACGTTTTGTGAGCTGAGGCATTTCTTCTGGAGAGTATTCAGCATTTGCCAGTTCTTCCTTGAGCACAGCATGGATACAGTCTTTAACCACAGAGGGTCTGAACCTGATTGAAACAGTTTGAAACATCTAATTAGTTAACTACAAAACTCCCACTTACCTTCACAGCTCAACTTCCTCCAGCTCTTTGTCATTAGAACCATTTAATCCTTCTTTTTCATATTATTATAAAAGTAATAAAAAAAAACAAGTTAAGAAAACAAATTTTATCTCTTCCCTGAACTTCAAGTCACATGTTCCAACACATATTCTATCTGGATGTCTAGTAGGCAACTCAAAGTTGATACATCCAACACTGAGCTTCTGATTGTCTCCTTTCCCCAAGGCGGATCCTCCTGTAGTCACCTCCACTCAGGCAGTGGTAACTCCATTCTTCCAGATGCTCAAGCCAACAACTTTGGTGTGTCAGTCTTGTTGCCTTACTCGCTCACAGCCCATGTCCCTCAGGAGCAAATCTTACCAGTTCTACCTTCAAAATAATCCAAAAGTCAATCATTCTCATCACCCGACCCATACCACCTTGCTCCATGCTACCATTACTGCTTGCCTGGACTACACTGGCATCCTAACAAGTCTCTGTGTTTGCCTTTGTCCCCAAATCCTGTTCTCAACACAGCAACTGGGCTGGTCCCATCAAACTACATGTCAGAGCATGACACTCCTCTATGCAAAACACCCCACATAGTTCCTGCATCACTCAGAGTAAAAGCAATATCCTAACTGTGATTTGCAAGTCCCATTTGACCCACCCTACCAAACTCTCTGACCTTGCTTCCTACTACTTTCCCCCTAGTTCTCTGCACTTGGGCCCCGCAGGCCCTCACTGTGTTTAACCACACCCGGCATGCAAACCTCTGCCTGAACTTTGGTTTCCCCTTTTATGTATAGCTAGCGCCTTCTTTCAAATTTTTATACAAGTCACTTTTCATAGACACCCTCGCTAAAATTTCAAACCACTCTCTTATCATATCACTTTATATCTCCCTTATACACAGTGTGATCCATTTATTTATCTTGTTTGTTGTCCTTTTTCCTAGCTAGGCTGTAAACTCAAAGAGGACAGGGATCCCTATTTCTTAGAATAGCACTCAGCAGACAGTAGACAATAAATTTTTTTAAAGAAATAGCTAATTGAATAAATGAAGACGGAGAAAAAAACCTTCCCCAATTTCACCATCCTAAGAATGCCATTAACATTTTCATTGTATTTCTCATATGTTATAATACTAAGTTCCTTTTCTGGGATATATATTCTAAAGATGATTTGTCTCTCATGTGCCAAGCACCCTCATGTTTCAAGTTTTTTGAGTGATAATGTGGTTTAATATTTGGTAGTACTACTGATCCCTTATTACATTTTAACAGTATTTTCTTTGGTCTCTTGCCTGTTTTATTCTCACAGATGAACTTCAGAGTCATTGGCAACCTTGCAGGATTTGATATGTTCAAAATTTGGTCTACCTATTAATTAACGCACTTTATCTGGCTCTTCCTTTAAGCCTTTTTCATTCTCAGTAAATGTTAAACGTTTTTTTCAAACATGTCATAAATCATTTCATAGGATTATTCTCACACAATACATACCTTTTGTGAATCACGCTCTGTACTGCTTTACAGCAAAAGCACAGGCGAATGACATTCTATGCATTTAGAATCTTTTACAAAGATAACTGAACATATGTTTATCTGTTTTTTTAATGTCCATTCTACTCATCAGAAAACAGCTCTGTGAAATGCTTGATCACATTATAACCAAAGTTCCTGGTTTCTGATATTTGCCAAGCATTTGATCCAGCAATCTAGTTTCAAGAAACAGAGGAGGGGCTTGGGAAATCTTTCACTTTATATTTTTTTAATCTTGTGAAAATGAAGTTAGTGATATATCCTACAGGCCTAGCAGACTGTCCTCTGCACTCTTCTGCGTGCCTTAATTCTGGGAAGGTATAGTAGGGTGGCAGGCCAAGGGTCTCCACGTATGAGGGAGGGACACACAAACAAAACTTATTAAAAAATTGTGTATTTATTTCTACATGTTTAAACTTCAGTCACCTTCAAAGTACTCTCTCTCCATTTGGTGCAATACACCTAGCGACACATCTTCCCCATCACTCAAAACAGTTTTTGAACTCGATTTTGACACCTTTTCGTGCTTCTGCCATTTTTTGTTTTACCTCTTCCACATCAGCAAAACATTTCCCTTTGAGGACTTTTGCTCCAAGGGAGACAAAAAAAGTCACTGGGGGTGAGATCAGGTGAATAGGGAGGGTGGGGCACAGGGATCATGCAGTTTTTGGGGGTAAAAAACAACAACAACAACAAACTAATGAACATTCAGCACCAATGTGGACAGATGGGTAAATCACCCATCATAAAATGGGCAAATGGTTGTCTTCAAAAATAACTCACTGAAGCCAAACACAGCCTCTCATAACAATGCCAGCTGGTACACTGATACAGAGGGCTTCCTAGAACACTCACCTAGCAGGGGGGAAGCTGCACTAGAATGGGCCCACCCTCCAGAAGATAATTCCGGTTTGGGGGGTGGGCCCCTGCCCTTGCAGAGGAGTAAGTTGTTCTGGCACACGTAATCACACAGCAACCTTCAAAAAGCTGTTTGTTTTCTGCTCCTCTCCTTTCCATCCATTCTCCTTTCCCTTGTGCCCACGTCCTGGGTCTCCTAGCCGGAACCAACCACCCTCACTGCGCTCTAACACAGCAAGGACAGGTAGGGTCCTCTGCTGCCCCCTGCAGCTGAAGCCCAAGAAGGACAGCGCCCCTCTCCCTGCGACTCGCCCCTCCTGCTTCGGCCCCCTCCGGACCCCCAGCCGGCCCGGCCTCGCCAGGTCCCACTCCGCTGGTCCGGCGGGGACCTTCCTGACACCCAGGCTTCTAGGTTAGCTCTGACAGCGTGGCCCGGACTCGCAGGTCGCCCCACCACAACCCGCCTGCTACCCGCCTTTGCTGGAAAATGGGTCTCAAAATATAGGTGTTCTCGGACTCCCCAGAGTTCTTCTCGGTCTCAGGCAACCCGTCTGCTGCAGAGAAGGACGAGCCTACAGCAAAAGACGTAGGAGGTAGCGAAGACATGGCCGAGGCTTCTAGGCTTGGTGTATCTCGCGATGAAGGCCTAGCGCGTTGCTGCACGGAGCTGGGAAACCGTCGCCAGGGCAACAGGGCCGCCACCAGCCGGGACCTGACGCGTGCGCACCAGTGCTGGGCGGACTGGCCCCGCGGGAGCGACTGACTTCGGCAAAGATTGATGTAGTTCTGTCTGCTTTACCAAATACTTTAATACGTATTAGCTCTTCTTAACCGCGCTACTGGCTTAAGTAATTGATACGGAACAGGAGGCCCATGGAAGTCCCAGAACACACAGCTAGAGAGCGGCAGGGCCCTGACTGTAATTAAAATCTTCAAATATGACCTGAGGGCTAAATCCAGCCTTCATCTTGTTTTGTACGACTCGTGAACAGGTTTTATATTTGTAAGTGATTGAAGAAAGTCAAAAGAAGAATCATGTTTCATGGCTGGTGAAAATTACAGGAAATTAAAATTTCAGTATTCATAAATAAAGTTTTATTGTAACGTAACTCTGCTCACATATTGTCTATGGCTGCTTTTGCTCTGTATTGGCGGAATAGACACGTTGCAACAGAGGTCTTCTGGCTCTCAAAGTCTAAAATATTATCTGGCCCTTACAGAAAAAGTTTTCAGTGCCCTGCTCTAATCCATAACTGCCAACCTGCAATTTCCCCAGCCTCACCCGCACCCAGCTCCAATGCAAAAATCAGAAGGAGCACACTTAGGATGTATTCCCTGCTAATAAGCGCCAGTCTCTGGTCCTGTTTTACAAGGCTGTAGTATCCTGGCCTCTATCGGCTTCAAAAACTTAGGAAGAGAAATTCCCCCATTATTCATCCAGGCTTCCTTTGAAAACATGAAACCTATTGGTTGGATCAACAAATTAGAAAACGT
Source organism: Micronycteris hirsuta (assembly GCA_004026765.1). Classification (NCBI taxonomy): domain Eukaryota; kingdom Metazoa; phylum Chordata; class Mammalia; order Chiroptera; family Phyllostomidae; genus Micronycteris; species Micronycteris hirsuta. The sequence goes on from PVJI01002428.1 coordinate 47,329, forward strand.
GCTAATATAACATGCAAAGGGGTAGTTTCTATAAAAGTACACTTTTGCAAGTTCCACTAGAAGCCAACTAATTTTACTATTCCACGTTTTGTTTTATAAAGTGTTTTCTTGTTCATATTGCCTACGTTGGTCTCCCAGACTCCAACAAGCTCACCTCACCCTCACCTTCCCAGTCCACCTTTCACATTGCCCTCAGAACGGTTTTCCTTTGTCACTGCTCTGCTTGAAACCTTGTGATGGCTCCCTATGGCTGTCCCACCAGAATTCACACTTTTTTGCTTGCAGATAAGACCCTTCATGATCTGGCTGGGTTGCTGAACCTTCTTCCTGGCACTGGCCAGCAGAGTGGAATTTGTGCAAAGGCCACAGGGCCAGGTGTGCACCTAGCACCAGCTTGGTGCTGCCTTAATCATGCCCTCTTTGCTGCCCCTTGGTTCAGCAGCACCAGCCCCATGTTGGGTTGGGTCATCAGTTTACAGACCAGCCTGGTCCCTGCCTGGTACAGAAGTCCAATGTCTCCCAGGGGAAGATAGTGTGTTTTCACCTGGCTGTTTCACCAGCCTTAAGAAATCATACCCCTATATGCAGACTTTCTCTCACTTTTAATGAGTTCATCATCTGCGTTTCTCTCACCCTATCTACTACAGTTCAACTGAAAACACTGAAGAGCTGGTGCATAATTCAATTCGATAAACACTTTTATGCCATCTATACTAGGCACATTGGATATACAAAAGTGAATAAAACCCAGGCCTTGCTCTAAAGAGTGAACAGATTTGGCTGGGAACAGTGAGCTAAACTAATTATTTTTAAATGGAGGGCCACTTGCTATAACAGAAAGCTGAATGACAAGCCTATTCCAAAGATGGGCCTACTCTTCTCTGAGCAGGATTACAAACAAAGCAACATTTTCTTCATTCCAGGATGATGTTTAAAAAGGCACATACAAGGTAAGGAACAGACATCTTTTCTTCTTAATAAAATGTTTATTTAACTCTGTCCTGATTAACAGATTAGCATCAGCCTCTCTGCCCAAAGCTTGGTTGGAAGTCAAGCCAAGAGCCAGATGTAGATTTCATTTGGGGAGAAAAAAACAAGGTGAAAGCCCATTCTGAGGGTGAGGTGGTCCTGGGATGTAGGTGGAAGGAAGAGGATGCAGGTGCCCTCCAGAATCTCACAGAGGGCAGCATGTGTAGAGGTCTAGGAGGCTCATGGGAGACTGAGTGCAGAGCTCCCTCTCCTCTGCTGTCATCTTCTTTCCCTATTGCCTCTCCAAGGTCCTTCGCCCTCTTCACCACAGCCCTTCACAATCACGGGAAATTGAATTGTGAAGAGAGAAGGTAAGTGAGCTCTTCTAGCTCATCTCTAGATTCAAGGACATTGAACCCTCACCTGGTAGGATTAGAGAAGGGGCTGTCAGATTTACTTCCAGACTTTTGTTTTTTACCTTGTGTACTTTGAGATCTATGAGTGTCAGCAGCCAACTGTAGGAAGATCTACCCTAAATGTGCAGAATCTGAAGGAGAGAACAATTGGCCTAACTGAGGCCAAGGTTGCAGACATTGTCTTTTGAAGTCCCGTTAAAGTCTACCATAACATCAGTCTGAGGTTCCTGAGAGGATGGAAGAGGCTCAGGCAAGAGACAACTCCTCACTGTGAATTGACTTAGTGCCAAAGACTGATGTTTCTCACTTTAATGTTCTGCCGAGCCATCAGAGTAGAGCTGAGCCAGGATGGGGACTATGAACCTGGCATGCGTTCACAGTGTGCATGAATATGTGTATGTGTGCCTAACATGTCCAAACCTAGACATAAATTATCTTTAACTTCTCCATTAAGTAGGTGGGGGGCTCAGTACCTTTCCCCTGCAGGAGAAGCTCCTATGAATCAGGCACATCCTAACCATAACCCTGAAACTAAATCAACCAACAGGGAAATGTGAGACAGACACAGGCAATTCTTCTTGAATGCTATATGTGGATATATGATGGGTGTCTGGACCTCAGGACACCCTGTCTACTCAATAGGCTATGCCTTTTTCTGTCCCTAATAGTTCTATCTGTCCACCTTCCCCACTCTGGGCAGGTATGTTGAGCTATCAGCTCCAGATAGGAAAGAGTGAGATGGTGTTTAGAGTGACCCGATTTCTACAAGCTCTGCTAGCTTGGCTGTCTAAAGACAGAACCATGCTCCTCAGTCCTGCTGAGTAGCCCTGAGAACAGAGGAATCACTGTATTCTGGAAGCCTCTGGTGCTTCAGCAGCTCCTCGCTGACCTGGGATAGTGCTGGAGTGGAGCTGGAGTCCAAGGGACTATGGAGTAGATACAGCAGCATCTGGGCCTCCACATTCCCTTCCAGGCTTAGTCTACTCTGTGGCCTCAGGCCCTGGTTTCTCTGACTCATTTCTTGGACCTGCCTACTATCTCTTCTCTTGACTGTACCCATCTTCCTGGGTATTCCCTGGATACTTCTGCCTGCTTCATTCTTTCCCCTGCCCATCAAACCTTCCCACCAGGATCTCCTTCATCCCACTCCTGGCTCTACTCACCATCCAGCACTATCCCTGACCAAAGGTCCTAATGTGGGAGAAATGGAGGTCCTCTGCTTTCCCCGTTTCACATTAGAAGCAGCTGTGACATCCTAGTCCTTCACACACCCCATCGCATGTCTCTCCCCCACCCCCCAGGCCTTTGAATGTGCTGTTTCCTCTGCTGGGATACCTCTCCTCCCTTTGCTTGAATCAGCTCAGAGACAACTGAAGCCTTCCTTGATCTCTCGCAGATCCTTTCCTTGGAGGTTCACTATTCCCCTGAGCTCTCATTGTACCCTGTGTTGACCTCTAACATGGCCCTTACCACATAACATTTAAATTATTGGCATGTATTTGTTTCCCTACCATGACCATGAGCTCTTCAAGGACATGGAAAGGTCCAAGGTCAAGGGCCATATAGTAATCATCTTTGGATCTTCAGCACACAGAACAATGAATACCAGGCACACAGCGGATACTCAGTGATTACCACTTAAGGAACTGCACTGAACACAAATAAAAAGAACACCGGTGGATTAATCAGCTCAGAGTACTCTAACAAAACACCATAGGCTAGGTGGCTTAAACAACAAAAATTTATTTTCTGGAGGCTGAGAGTTCAAGAGCAAGGTGCCAAAAAGGTTAGTGTCTACTGACGCCTTTCTCCTAGGCTTACAGGTGGCAACTGAATGGCTGTCTCCTTGTGTGTCCTTTTCCTCTGTGCTGTATAGAGAGATCTGGTATCCCATCCTCTTCTTATAAGAACGCCAGCCCTATAGGATTAGGGCCCTTCCTTTATGACCTCATTTAACCTTAAGTAGCTCCTCAAGGTCCTATCCCCAAATAAAATCACATTGGGGGTTAGGACTTCAACATGTGAATTTTGGAGGCACACAGTTTAGTTCATGACAACTGGTGAACTTGAATTTGGAAGAGAGGGGCTCAGGTACTGGCTTTACCTGAACCTAGTTGAGCTTTGGGCAGCAAGTCCACCATCCTCTAGGAGCTCTAACTTTCTCTGTTACATGTGGCAAATTTTATGGGGTCCTTCAGAGGCTGAAGTGAGATCATGACTGGAGGACATTTTGTGGACTGTGAGCTCTTACACAATAATAATGACAAGTATTCCTCCTACTAATATATCACCTTGCAGTTTACAACATGATTTAAAATGCATTACAACATATATGCAAGGAATTATTATTGTTATTGTTACTACAGGAATACCTAAAAGGGAAGTTTGTTTATGATTCATACCCATAAATCCTAGTAGCAGAGAGGATTCAAGACAGCTCCTGATGAAAACTCCCGTCCATGAAAGAGCATTAGCTATGACTTCTCACAGAGGCTGCAGAAAAGGCCCAGCAAGGTGTTGAAGAAATGAATGACCACCAGGAGAATCTGGAGGAGGCTGATGCACAAAAGGGCAGAGAAGAAGGACACGTGCCAGATGACGGCTTTAAAAGGCTCCAGGCAGACTGAATTCCAGAGTGAATAGTCATATAAATAATTCCTGTCCAAAAAATTAAAGAGACCAGGGATTGAGGAATAAGTAAGAAAAGCCAAATGAGTAATCTCAATAGACAGCTGGGGCCTCCACCACCTGAGCTGAAGTCACAGGCCTAGACCCTTAAGGGTGACTATTGTTGCATTTTTTAAATTATATTTTATTGACTATCCTATTACAATTGTCCCAGTTTTCCCCTCTTTGCCCTTCTCTACCCAGCAGCCCCCTCAGGCTATCCCCACACCATTTTTCATGCCCATGGATCATGTTTATAAGTTATTTGGCTACTCCATTTCCTATACTGTACATCCCCATGGCTATTCTGTAACTACCTATTTGTATTTCTTAATCTCCTCACCTCTCACCCATTCCCTCACATGCCCCCCCATCTGACAGCCATCAAAACGCTCTCCGTATCCATGACTCTGTCTCTGTTCTTCTTGTTTGTTTAGTTTTTTCCTAAGATTCAATTGTCGATAGATTTGTATTTTTTGCCATTTTATTGTTCATAGTTTTGATCTTCTTTTTCGTAAATAAGTCCCTTTAACATTTCATATGATAATGGTTTGGTGATGATGAATGCGTTTAGTTTTTTTCTTGTCTGGGAAGCTCTTTATCCACCCTTTGATTCTAAATGATAGTTTTGATGGGGAGAGCAACCTTGGCTATAGTTCCCTGCATTTCATGACTTTGAATATTTCTTGCCAATCCCTTCTAGCCTGCAAAGTTTCTTTTGAGAAATCAGCTGGAAGTCTTACAGAAACTCCCCTGTAGGTAACTAACTGCTCTTCTCTTGCAGCTTTTAACATTCTTTCTTTGTCTTTAACCAGTGGCATTTTAATTTTGATGTGTCTTGGAGTGGGCCCCTTTGCATCCATCTTGTCTGGGACTCTATGCTTCCTGGGCTTGCATGTCTATTTCCTTCACAAAATTAGGGAAGTTTTCTTTCATTATTTTTTCAAATAGATTTCCAGTTTCTTGCTCTTTTTCTTGCCCTTCTCCTCTGGCACTCTATGATGCAAATGTTGGAAGTCCTGAAGTTGTACCAGAAACTGATTACACTATCCTGGGGAGGGGGGCCGGGGAGGGGATTAGATTCTTTTTCCTTCTTGTTGTTCTGATTGGTTGTTTTTTGGTTCCTTATATTACAAATCATTGATTTGATACTTGGCTTCAACCACTCTACTGTTCTTTCCATGTAAATTGTTCTTTATATCCTTCATTTCTGACTGGATCTTTTGTATGCTGCTGAGATCCTTGCTAAGTTCCTTTAGCATCCTTATAACCAGTGTTTTGTACTCTCCATCTGACCGATTGCTTATCTCCATTTTGTTTCGTTCTTTTTCTAGAGTTTTGGTCTGTTCTTTCATTTGGGTCATGTTTCTTTGTCTCCTCATTTTGGCAGCCTTTCTGTGTTTGTTTCTATGTATTAGGTAGAGCTTCTATGATCCCTGTCTTGGTAGCATGGCCTAATGCAGTAGGTGTGTCCTGTAGGGCCCAGTGGCACAGTCTTCCCTATGACCCAAGCTGGGTACTCAAGGTGTGTCCTCCATGTGAGCTGAGTACCCCCTCCTCTTGTAGTTGATCCTTGGTTGCTATTGGCAGGTCAATGGGAAGGATTTACCCAGGCCAGTCAGCTGTAAGGAGTGGCTGTGACCACTGGCCACCAACCTCTGCCCTCCATGGAGGATTAGCTCTGCAGGGGCATGAGGGTGGTGCTCTGACATGGTCTGTAGTTCTCTACTGGATACCCAGGCTCTGGGGTTTCCTGGGTGATGGAGGCCAAGGTCAACCCCAACCTGTGTTCTGCCCGGGGCCACCCAGCGTGAACTATAAAGCAATCTGAACTGGCTGCTACTTATGCTGGGTTTGGATATTCCCAGGCAAAGTCAAGCTGTGAATCTAAGGTGGCTGCTGCTAGTGCAAGGCCTGAGGCCACTTAGCAAGAGGTATTAGAGCTAGGAGCTCGGTGAGGCTGGCTGTTGTTTGTTTGATAGGATTTAGGAAGTTGTTAAGCATGAGCCAAGACCAGCCATTCATATGGAAAAGCCACTGTTAACAGCTTGGATGGGCTGGTAAAATGGGTGGGACAGGGCCTCAGGGGATCTCTGGGGTGGGGCAAACAGTGCTAGCCAGGTTGATGGAGTCTCAGTTATGGCTCCTACCTGCTGACTCTGTGGCTCTGTGGGGGGAGGGTTCAGAAAAGGAGCATTGGCCTTTGTTTGCCTTTCTGACTGGGAGAAAGCTATCTGCCAGCTCCTGCCTTGATGCCAGACACTTAAGTTCCTCCCTGTATGTCACTCGTGACTTCAAGCTGCTACCCCATTGCTGGAGCTCAGAGGAAGTGAGTCTGAGTAAGTCTGTGTGTAGGTTCTTTAAGGGGAACTGCTGGGGACTCCAGAAGTTTCTTCCACCGATTCAATCCCCTCTGGTTTTTGCAGCCAGAAGTTATGGGGGCTTATCTTTCTGGCACTGGAACCCTGGGCTGGGGGGTGGGGTCTGGTGTGGGGCTGGGACTCCTCACTCCTGAGATATCCCTCCAGAATTTTTATTTACCACACGTGGATGTGGGACCAGCCCAAGCCCATTCTATGTCTTCACTCTTCCTACCAATCTGATAGATGTGGTTTCTTTAATTCCATAGTTGTCAGACTTCCATTCAACTCAATTTCTTACAGTTCTGAGTGTTAGTTGTTCTATATGTTAGTTGTAATTTTGATATGGTTGTTTGAGGAGGCGAGCTGTGTTGACCAATGCTGCCATCTTGACCAGTAGTCTCCATATGATTCTATACCCCCTTTTTTCAACTGCCATCTCAGATCTTCTGACTGAAGATTCCATATTCAGATGGAATGCCATATCCATAGGCTGAAGTCCCAGGATTGGCATGGAATACAAGAAGCAGGCATCATGCCTCCCAAGACCACCAGTGGCAGGCCCAGCATCTTCCGTTTCTTCTAACTCCTCTATATCCAGTCCAAGCTGGTAAATGGCCTCATCACAGGCATTTCGCAGGCAAGGTTGATCATGGTGTTCTGTAATGTTTGGCCCATGTAAAATTCCAAAGAAAGGTAATAAATCCTCTTGGGGCACTTCTTCTAGTATTACCACTCCCTGCGGATCCATCTTCCCACCAGGTAGCGTGCGCTGTGTGTGCCAGCAGGGGAAAAAAGTAGTCACGGGTGGCGGCCCTGTTGCAGTCCTTGACCAGCAGGAAGTGCAGGTGCCGGTTGAAACCCTTCTTCAGCTCCGCCACTTTTTCCACACCCAGGTTACCAGGGATGCTGACCTGCCACCACTTCTCATGGTCAGTCAGGGGCTTGGCCATGGTTGCAGTGGGAGGCAGGCGGAGCAGCTAGCAGGCTGCGCAGCCAGAGGAGCCTGGTGGCAGGACATGGGTGGAGGAAGCTCTATTGTTGCGTTTTTGAGCGTCAGAGGAGAAGGATGCTAGAATGCATCACCAAAAGGAGTTTGTAGTCTGTCTGTCTGTCTGTCTGTCTGTCTCTCTCCTCACTCCTTCCTTCCCTCTCTCCCTCCCTTCTCCCTGTCTTGAAAAGGCTGCAAATCCATTCAAGTCTCCACCCATTTACCTGTTATGTAGATCTTTGAATGGGTAACCATATTTCCAAGCTTGTGTCTGGTTGACAGATGAGATATCAAACATGCAAAAAGGACCATCTTTCAGGGCTACTCCGGAAGTGATAAAGCAAATCAAGGCTCCAAGCAAAGCCAGGCCACTTGACAACAGAGCAGTAAGCATCTGCAGAGGGAGGGAAGAAACAGTGAACCTGAGGTGGGGCCATGACCAGGTGACTTGTGGGACCACCTGGAAACCTCTCTGGTGCTCAGGCTTTCTCCCATAATATCAAACGGGGCTACTCCTACCCCTGGCATCTCCTTTAAAGCTTAACAAGATAGGGTGGCTAATGAGGGGGTCACTGGGTAGAGCTAGGAAGGGATGGAAGAGAAAGAACTGAAGAGAGGGAGCACTGGCACTTGAACATGGATCTATCTCCCTGGCTCAGCAAGCTCTTGAGAGCTTCTTAACAGGTTGCCATCAAAAACGTTTAAGCTCACATTGCAGTCATTTAGCCTCTGAGTTAAAGAATCAGATTATTGCATGCCCACTTCTGACTGTTTTAAGGGAAAGCTGTATTTTCAAAAGTTCCAAGTTTCTATCCCTAACTCCTGTCTTTTTCAAATCAAGCATTAAAATAAGGAAGGGAGGAAGATGGGAAGGAGGTTAGGAAAGAAAGGAAGGAGGGAGACAGAGAAGAAGAGAAACAGAGAGAAAAATTAGTCGACTCTGAAATGACACCAGTTCTGTCCCTGTACTTTTGCAGTCTGTGCGCCGCTCTTCCTCCCAAAAGTAACAGTGAAGTTTATTTTTCTTGGCAGGATTCTAGCTTGCTTCCAAATTGGCTTCTTTCCCAGGATACTGGATTTTTTCCCTTCCTTCCAAAGAATACATATTTTTAACATTTAAATAAAACATATAAATAGTCGTTGTACAGAATTATAGTCATTTCCCCATGATGTCAAGCTAGTTTGGAGTTGGGGAGGGCCCAGAGAAAAGTATGTAGTACGTTTTGACTCTAAGTTAAAAGATTCACAATGACTTAGTCTGGTGGAAGCCCAGGAGAGTGTTTCTCAGAATGTGGTCCCTGTCCCAGCAGCATCACGTCGCCGGAAACCGATAAACAATTCTAACTTTCCCACTCTTTGCCAGACCCACTGAACCAGAAACTCTGGAGGTGGCGCCCAGCAATCTGTGTTTTAATAAACCCTGCAGGGATTCTGATGCACACTCAAGTCTGAGAACCACTCGCCTAGGGGAAACCAGGTATGACTGAGAATAGATAGTAAATGAAATGTGAGGGTGTTTGTATTTAATTCTTTAACATATAATTCTGAATCAGTGGGGTTCCCAATGTATGGGCTGCAGATATTGAAGCCGACTGTGGAGTTACTGTAAGGAGGCCACAGATTCATGTGACTGAGACTGAATAAGCAATATAATGTGTAAGAATACTGAAAGTTTTCAAATAAATGTAGATGATGCTATACTTAATAAAGTACAAACTTATTCTGGGCTTCAGTTTCATTACCTGTAAACTAGAGAGGTTAGATTAGAATCCAGTCATTAGATGATCTCTGGAGAAACTTCTAGCTCTCAGTAAAATTAAGCAAAATAGGACATTTTCTATCAAAAACACATGATTTACAATGTACTTACTCATGCCCATATTGTTCAATAGGCTAACAAATAATAAAAACAGTTCTCACAATTGTACAGACATTTATGGTTCATTAAATAACAGGATCATTGATTTAATCCTGTTAACTTCCATTTTACAGATGAGGACCTGAACCTCACAAAAGTTAAGGGGAATGATCCCAACCTGGCTTAAAACCCCACGATCAAAGTTGCCTTTTGACCATTCTGCTTCTGAAGTAATAGAACGTGGGGACGTGCTAGGTATTAGAAGAGTGGGATCTGGTGCTTACGCTTCGGCAGGGCCTGCTGTCACTGAAGGAGCCACATCTCCAGCCCATCAAGGAGATGAAGGTAGCTGCAATGAGTACCTGGGAGAGGAGAGAAAGGTGTTAAGAAGAGAGTGGGTAATTTACTTTTCTAGCTGCCACCGGTGGCTGTTGCAACAGAGTAGTTGGGCATCTCACATGGATTTGATTATTGAATGTCAGAACCCTGTTCTGGATGATTAGCTTGATATAACTATTGATGGCAATGTTCACACTCAGTATGCCCAGTCTGAAATTCAGCCACCCTTGACAGATTTTCCTAGAGTCTTCCATCCCTTGGAGTTGATGTAGACTCAAGACCAACCTGTTAGATCAAACTTTTTTGCAAGGAATCAAAACACTCCTCCCCCATCACCTCCCTGCTCCACCCCTGGGGGGCACTTTGGGAGTTCACACTAAGGGAACCCAGAACACTTACCATGAGGCCTCCTCCCCAGAGCCCAGAGCCCAGCATAGCATGCTTGCCAATGAGGCCCCTCAATAGGTAGGTCACATCCCAGTTAGGAAAGAGGAGCACCATGTTGGCCCCAGCAGCAAATAGGGCTGTAGTCCCAAGGCTCAGCCCCAGGATGCAGGAGCAGGTCCTTGAGCATGCCATCGTGCAGGGAGAGGACAGTGTCCTGAAACAAGGGAAGGACGATCATGGTACCTCTGCTACTGGGAGCATGGGCTGGGGGAAACAGACTACAGATACTGTCACCTCCCAGGGTCAGGTCAAGATGAGCCAAAGAATTTGCTTAAAAACTCTGCCTCTTATAAATATTCCCCAATGGATAGGATTTGATTGCTCCATTTTCTGCCAACTTCCACTCACACACACTCCTCATCTCATCATATTTTGCTTGTGCCTTTATTACAGCCAGTGATTATTTCTATTTGGTACAGAAAAACAAATTTTTAAGGGTGTCATCCTCTCTTTAAAAGATGCCATTTTAAAGATGCCACTGTCACCACTTTCATTCAACATTGTACAGGAGGTCCTTTTTATTACAATAGAAAGTGAAAATAATCAAAACCACACAAATAAGAAAGGAAGAAGAACTGTCATTATTCATGGGCACCATGATTATATTTGTAGAAAATCCTTGCCCTGGCTGGTGTGGCTCACTGGATTGAGCACGGGCCTGCGAACCAAAGGGGCGATGGTTTAATTCTCAGTTAGGGCACATGCCTGGGTTGTGGGCCAGGTTCCCAGATGGGAGTGCATGAGAGGCAACCACACATTGACGTTTCTCTTCTTCTCCTTCTTCCTCCCTTCCCCTCTCTCTAAATAAATAAATAAATAAATAGCCCTGGCTGGCGTGGCTCAGTGGATTGAGCACTGGCCTGCAAACCAAAGGGTTGCTGGTTTGATTCCCAGTCAGGGCACATGCCTTGGTTGCAGACCAGGTCCCCAGTAGGAGGTGCAAAAGGCAATCACACATTGATGTTTCTCTCCCTCTCTTTCTCCCTTCCTTCCCCTCTGTTGAAAAATAAAATAAATAAAATCTAAAAAAAAAAAAAAAAAAAAAAAAAAACCAAAAAAAAAAAAAAAAAAAAAAAAAAAAAAAAAAAAAAAAAAAAAAAAAAAAAAAAAAAAAAAAAAAAAAAAAAAAAAAAAAAAAAAAAAAAAAAAAAAAAGTCCTAAGGAATCTATCAAAAAGTTACCAGGACTGGTAGGTGAGTTTAGCAAGGTCACAGAATAAAACATTAATATAAAAAAGTGTTATTGTATTTCTATATATAAGCAATGATAAATTGTCAAAATATAAAAAAATACCATTTACAATAGCATAAATTAGAAAATACGGATAAATTTAATACGGATAAATTTAATACGGATAAAATATGTGCAAGACCTGTACACTAAAAATTATAAAACATTGCTAAGAAAAATTAAAGGATACATAAATAAATGGAGATACATACTATGTTTATGGGTCAAAAGACTAATTATCATTAGCATGTCAATTCTTTCTAAACTGATACATAGATTTAGTGCACTCTCAGTCAAAATCCTAGCAGGATTTTTTTGTTTTGTTTTAGAAATTGACAAGCTGAATCTAAATTTATGTAAAAGTTCAAAGAACCTAGCTTAGCAAAGACAATTTCAAAAAAGAAAAACAAAGTTGGAGAACTTACGCTATGTAATTTTAAGACATTACAAAACCACAGTAATCATGACAGTGAAGTAATGTATATAAAGATATAAGACCACTGGAACAGACTAGAGAGTTCAGAAATATATCTAGGATCAAGTTTTTATTATTTTTTTAAAGATTTTATTTATTTATTTTTAGACAGAGGGGAATGGTGGGAGAAAGAGAGGGAGGGAAACATCAATGTGTGGTTGCCTCTTGCATGCCCCCTACGGAGGATCTGGCCCATAACCCAGGCATGTGCCCTGACTGGGAATTGAACCAGCAACCCTTTGGTTTGCAGGCTGGCACTCAGTCCGCTGAGCCACACCAGCCAGGGCTGATTAAATTATTTTTTAAAAGATGGTGTTTCAGTGGGAAAAGGATAGTCTTTTCAACAAATGGTGCTGAAACAATGCATATGCAAAACAAAAAATATATATACCTTGACTATTACTGCCAACCATATTCAATAATTAAATTGAATTGGACCATAGATCTAAACTTAATAAAAATTTCTATAAGAAAACAAAAGAGAAAAGTATTGGTGTTTTCAGTTTAGATAAATATTTATTAGATAAAACACAAAAAGTACAACCCCTAAAAATGACAAATTCAACTCTTGAAAAAATGTTTCTCTTCAAAAGATATAATAAAGGAAATGAAGAAGTAAACCACTTCTTCATTTATTTTACTCCGGGAGAAAATACTCACAATGTATATTTTGTGAATATGAATACATACAAATCTGACAAATGTCTTATATCTAGAATACATAATGAACTCTTAAAACTCTATAATAAGAAGACAAGCAATGATTTAAAAATGGAGAAAAGATTTGAACAGATACTTTACTTCATCTCACAAAAAATATATATGAATGACAACTAAAAACATGAAAAGACTAAACATCATTAACACAGGGAAATACAAATTAAAACTGAAATAAGACCCTACTATATACCCAGTAGAATTGTTATAGTTCAAAAGTTGAATTATACCAAGTGTCAGTGAGGGTGTAGAGCAACTGGAACTCTCAGAGACTTCTGGTGAGATGCAAATGGTACAATCACTGGAAAATGAACTTGGCAACTTCTCATAAAGTTAAACATTCACTTACCAAATAATCAAGTAATTTCACTTCTACATATTTATCCAAGAGAAATGAGAACACCTGTCCATGGAGAGACTGGTACATGAATGTCCATAGCAGATTTATTCAGAATAACTAAAAATTAGAAATATGAAAACATCTTAAGTGCCTACCAACAGATGAATGAATAAACAAATGTTTTATATATGTATAGTCTCACATATATATGACTCAGCCATAAAAAGGAATGAGGTTCTGTTACATGCTACAACATGGATGAAACTTGAAAAAACTGTACTAAATTAAACAAGCCAGTCACTAAAGGACAAATATGTATGATTCCACGTATGTATATAAAATATCCAGAACAGACAAACCCATAGAAATAGAAAGTAGATTAGAGATTACCAGGGAATGCGGAAGGGCAAATGGTTACAGAGTTTCCGTTTAGGGTAATAAAAAAAGTTTTGGAACTAGATACTGGTGATGGTTACAAAGCATTGTGAATGTAATTAATGCCACTGAATTGTATACTTTAAAATGGTTAAAATAACAAATTTTGTTACATATATTTTACCAGAATAAAAAAAAATCAATTAAAATGAGAAATATAAAAAGAAAAAAAGAGAGAGAAAAAGAAATAACTCAAATGTTCATCAATGTGAATAAATTGTGGTACCTTCATGCAATTGAGTACTACTACTACTATTGAACAAAAATAAAGAACAAAAAAAAGAACAAAAATAAAGAACAAAAAAAAGAACAAAAAAAATCGATACATGCAACAACATGGGTAAATCTCCAGAGTATTATGCTAGGTGAAAGAAGCCAGAAACAGACTACTTACTGCATGAGTCTGTTCATGTGAAATTCTAGAAAAAGTAAAACTAGTTACAGAAAGCAGGTCCATGGTTGCCAAGGGGAGGGGATGGAAGAGGGGATTAATATAAGGAACATAAAGAAAATTTTTGAGCTGATTGAAATGCTCTAAATCTACATATGCAAATATATGTATTGACAACACTCATCAACTCTGAAAATTGGTGAATTTCAGTATATTTTAGCTATATATCAATGAAATTGATAAAAAATTAAAATGAGTCTATACACGTTTACTTATAGCCATTACAATCTTTTATATTTTCACTGATATGTGAACTTCTTGGGTTTTTTAGAAATACAAAATAGCATAGGACTAGTAATAATAGTAGGGTACACTCACATCAGTGCGATCTGAAGAAAGTCAGTACCATGACATTATCAAGAAGTGGCCTGTTGCCACTTTGCAATTCATTTACATGTCTGTTCCACCTGAAGGCTCTTGACACTCCCCTCTAACACATTGCTTTGGACATAATTTTTTTTAAAAATGTATGAAAAAAATGTGTGGATTAGTCTCTCTCTGTCTCTTTCTCTCTATTTCTCTTACACATACACATACATAAGTAATGAAGTATTTCAGTGTTTTAAGAATTAAACATAATGTGTATAATATATCTGTACTTGTAAATTGTATGGGACAACTAAACAACATCCATGTAAATACAACCAGTTTACAAGTAGGCCATTACCACTAATATGAAGCCCCAAGTGTGCCCTACCATCTTCCTGGATTCCTTCCTAGAAATGACTGTCCTAAATTTTTTTTTTTAAAGATTTATTTTTATTTATTTTTAGAGAGAAGAGAAGGGAGGGAGAAAGAGAGGGAGAGAAAGAGCAATGTATGGTTGCCTCCCACATGGCCCTCACTGGGGACCTGGCCCGCAACCCAGGCATGTGCCCTGACTGGGAATCAAACCGGGATCGCTTGGTTCCCAGCCCGCGCTCAATCCACTGAGCTACACCAGCCAGGGCCCTAAATTTTTTTTTATAATTTCTTTTTAACTTATTTATTTATTTTTAGACAGAGGGGAAGGGAGAAAGAGATGGAGAGATACAACAATGTGTGATTGCCTTTCTCATGACCCTCACTCACTGGAACCTGGCTTGCAACCCAGGCATGTGCCCTGACTGGGAATCGAACCCACGACCCTTTGGTTCACAGGTTGGCTCTCATTCCACTGAGCCACACCAGCCAGGGCTGACTATCCTAAATTTTTATTTTATCGTATCTTTTTAAAAAAAGTTTTACAACTTATGAACTTGTTTTTTTTTTTAAAGATAGCCTAGAATTTTCTATTTTTTTAAAAATCAGGACACCGGTGTTTTACATTTTCCACACTCCTCATGCCATGAACTCACAGGCCCGGGGCTCCAGCAGCCCAGGCTGCTTTCTGTTGATTCTCCCACTGTGTGCATCTCTTGGGGGAGCTGGCTGGTGCTTCAGGGGAACCCAGGCACCTTTCTCTTTGGCTTTTTCCTTTTTCTGAATTTTTCCTTCACACATTTTAGGAAGCTATCTTGGCCCTGACAGTGCCCAATATGCTCAATATGTTCATTCATTCTCTTGGCAAGACTCTTGCCCTTAACGTGTTTGTTCACCAGTGCCCACCACATGCTGGACGACACTGCAGACTCTTCCTGCTTTGCCCTGGTGACATTTGTGGGGCATTGCTTCTTGAACAGTGCCCATTGCCTTGATGTCTACAAAATCCCCTCTTGTGGATCCGCATGTATGTGGCCAAAGGAGCAACTCCCAGTTTTTTAAAAGGCCAAGAGAACATATGAGGTCTTTCCGGAAGGTATCCAGCCATGTACTATGAAAAATAGAGACGTTTATTGAAGAAGATACCGGAAACATGGTACACAGGACAATGATGCCTCAGTCCCCTTCAAAGCAGGCCCCTTGGGACCTCACACAGTTCTCCCAATTGCCATCAGCTACCCCGTTGTATTTTCCTGAATCTCATCGATGGTTTGAAATCTCTTCCCTTTCCAAGGTGATTTTTAGTTTTGCGAAAAGCCAGAAAGTTGCAGTGTGCCCGGTCTGGGCTATAGAGGGGCATTTGGACGTTTTGCCAAAAACTCTGCATGAGATGTGATACATAAGCAGGTGCATTCTCATGATGAAGTTGCCAATCACCAGTTGCCCATAGCAGTGGCCTACTGAATCATCCAAATAGTTTCCATGGAGGAATGTTCAAGCATTATACAAAATAGGATGCAGATTTGTTGCTTTACTTGCTCAGTCATTTTGAGTGCAACAGCCACATAGTACACGTGCTCACTCAGCAGCGTCTACCACCCCCACTGAGTAGTGCACTGAAGCCGTCATTGTTCATGCACATGCATTCCAGTCCACTCTCCTTGGCTGCCGGGTTACATGAATGTCATGCAAACTGTCTCATTATATTAACAACGGCTGGACTTTTCCCGGACAGACCTCGCAGAGCGGGTGCCTCTCCTCTTTTCCTTTATGTTAGTCATTCTGGTGAATTACTGAAAGATGGTTGTGGATGGAAAACAGCCTAGCATTTTCTATTTGTCCAGACTAACGTTTATGGTAGAGAGACCAATGCCAAACATAGCATTGAAAAGGGCTTTTGGTTGGGGGATGCTCTGGCCCTTCTCCCTTATTCCCCAGCACCCCCACCCCCCAGTACTCTGTGACTTTTGCTTCCTCTAATCTCCAGAGCCCAGGCTCACCTCCTGAGCTCCTCCCAACAGGGAACTTCCTGTCTCAATGGTATGTGCATTTTAGTGTGATGAATTGCCTTCACCATGTGCCCTCTCCACAAGGTATTCAGTCTCGATGCCTTGTTTCTTACAGTGAATTAAATAATTTGTCCCTGGTGAAAGAAAGTTCAGATATCAGTGGAGAGGGACACGTGCTGGGGCTGTTCAGCATAGGATAGGGAGGAACAGTGGTCCTTATCCCAGGGATACAAGGGGCCCGAGGAAAGGGTGAAGATCGGCGATTGGGAGGGAGAGTGTGTCCTGACTCCTGCCCTCTCCCCCAGCTGGCCTATCACCGGAGGCCTCTTTTCCTGACTTCAGCCCCCTAGTACTGGCTGTTTCCTCGTCAGGTCTTCAGGGGGAGGAGCCTGCCTTGCTGTCAGGAGACAGGGCACCTGCAGGAGAGTAGTCCTCCCACAGTTTTGAGTGCCAGTGTGTGTCAGGTGAGCCTCCCTCTCCAGATTGTCTTATCACTGAGTGCGGGGTTCTCAGTGTGAGTCTCTGTGTTGGAGTAAATTAACCAATTGGTGGGTGTTAACAAGCAATGACTTGAACTCACACCCCATTCAGATGACTGATGTTCCATCAGAGATCCAAGTGGGGATTGGTGTGCGGTTGGACTCTCAAGAACACTCTCTAGATCACAGGCTAGGAGAAGATTTTGTTCAAGAATGCCTTCAGCCACCTTCAAACATTCCACCTTTGAGGCCTGTCTAGACCCAGATCACCCAAATAACCGTCCCCCCGCCAAGAATCTCTTCTGTGGAAAAGTTTCCTATCAGGAAAGTTTTGGAAGGGAAACTAAAAACAATGGTCGTGCAAAAGAAGTCAGAAGCTGCGTCCGGCCTTTGGATGAGAGGAGTCCAGACTTCCTCTCCTTGACTGTGTTTCCCTAGAGATCACAATAGTCTGAGAGATGCTTCCGAAAACGTGAACCAGGAAATCAGCAGAGGCCGGCTAACTTGCTATCTGACAAGACAAGCATAAGGTAAAACCTTAACATCAGGATTTCAGGAGAAGCCGTGTTCCAGCCTGAGACCCCGGCTGGGCGAACAAACCATTGGCTGGCAGTCCGGGCAACAATATGAGTGATTGACCTAGTCACACAAAGGAAGGGGCTGAAAATTCTCTGAGTCTCTTTCTGTCTCATTCATCATCTAGCCAGGCTTCTCTGTCATGTCTTCATGAACAGTCAAATATTTAAGTGACCACTTTCTGCCAGGCACTTCTCTTGAAGAACTTAAAGTCTGGCAAGGACACTGACAAGACAATAGGCAATTGCTGAGCAGAGGTGTCCAACACATGGTACAGTGGAGGCAGAGAGAGGGACGAGTCCTGTGCTGCAGACCTGGGGTGGACCCTCCTGGAGGAAGTGCTATCCAAGCTGCCGCGTGACTGACGATGAGGCATTAGGCAGGCAAGGTTGGGAAGGGAAAAGTATTGGAAGTATATGTAAAGATCTGAGGTTGACAGAGGCACCGAGGCAAAGAGAAGGTAAATGAATTGCCTGAAGTCACACAACTGCTCAGTGGCACGGCCAGGGCTCATTTGAGTGACAGTCTGTGCTCTGAGTTGCTGGGCCATACTGTTCCCTGGCCATCACCTTCCTGGGCCCTCTCATCTCTGCTTACCTGCATCCAGTGGCAAGAGTCAGGATGGGAGAAAAAGAAGCTGGAGAACTGCTCTGTCTTCAGAGTGGGCCTACACTCCTGCAAGCTCCCACTGGGACTCCTGCAGGACCTGACCCAGAGGATCCTCATTTAGGATGCTTGAGGAGGGCCAGCCAGCCTCTATATATATGTAGAGGTGACCCAGGCATGTGTGGGTGTGAGTGTGGGTGTGTGTGTTCCATAGCGATGCCCACAGGCTGCCACTGAAGGATCTTTCCTCTTCCTGGAGATCTGTCTTGATGACCCATCCTCGGCTCATTTTCATGTGACCCTAAGAGAGGAACCAGAAGGCATGGCCTCGTGAGCTAAAATGTCTTAATGAGTCAGAGGATGCACCCGTGAGAAGTACCGTATCCTCCCTTCTTTCCCAAGCAGCGACGCTGTTTCACATATCAGCTGCCCATATCTGTTGCATTCATTGCACAATTTAGGTTCTTGGGAAGAACAGCCCTGAGCAGAACTGCTGCCGCTTTTTCCCTTATCACCCTCCTTGCTTTGCTCCTAGCTAACTGGGTCTGGCGCAGGTCCCTTTACATGTATGTAGTGCCTTCTGACACTTTTGTGCAAGCCCCTGGCCACCACCACTCTGTAGCAGTCACACCAGACTGACGAGCGTTTCGTGGTGCTCTCTGCATGGGAGATCTGTGACCCTCCCTGTTTTCTTAGCATTTAAAAAATGACTTTATTATGAGGGCAACCTTTGAGAAATAAGAAACCTTCACCATAACATTTTTATACAACTGTTTTCACATTTGCATGTTTCTTTTTAGACTTTGTTCAAATGCATAGTCTATTTTACATAGTTATAATTGTAATATATATCACCTTTTGCACTAATTTTTAAATCATAACACTTTCCTATGATTCTACAGCTTTTGTAGTAATCCTTGTAATGTCTATACAATATTGTTCAGGCAATAATTTATTTATCTTTTTAAAAAATCCTCACCTGAGGATATGTTTATTGATTTTAGAGAGAAAGGAAGGGAGAAATATCATGTGACAGAGAACCATCAATCAGTTGCCTCCCGTACGTGACCCGACCCCCCAGACCTCAACCTAGATATGTGTCCTGACCAGCAATCAAACCTGCAACGTTTCAGTGTATGGGACGACACTCCAACCAACTGAGCAACACGATCAGGACTATTTATCCTTTTTATTAGACATTTAGATTGCTGCCGAGTTTTGTTTTTCTTTTACATTAGAGGCAATGCATATAGCTTTTATCCTATGTTTATTTCTTTGGGACAAATTCCCAAGAATGGGATTACAAATCAAGGGCTAGACATTTTTATGATTCCTTTTTTTAAAGTATACAACACAGTGATTAGGCATTTATATAATTTATGATGTAATTCCCCTGAAAAGTCTAGTACCCGCCATGCATAGTTGTTACGGTATTATTAACTGTATTCCCTATGTAGTTTACATCCTAATGACTATTTTGTAACTGCTAATTTGTACTTAATCCCTTCACCTTTTTCACCCAGTCTCTCAACCCCCCCTTCCAAAACAGTCTGTTTTGTTTATTTTGTTTGGTTAGATTCTGCATATGAGTGAAATCAGGTGGTATTTGTCTTTCTCTGATCTGCAAACCCACTTGACCTGTTCCTATTCAAGGTCCAGTTGAAGCATCCCCAGAGGAACCTTCCCTGATTTCTTCACTCAGAGTTGGGCACTCCTTTCTCTGTGTTCCCATTGTACATTTTTTTTTTTAATTAGGTATTACATGCATACATACAGTAAAATGCACAGATCTTAATTATAAAACTTGATAAATATTTTTACATGTGCACCCAGGCCAACGGCCGTACAAATCAAGATATAAGACAACTCTGAACCCCCCAGAAGGTTCTGTTGTGTTCGTCTCCCATCATTATCTCTAGCCCCAGGGTTGGCTTCCATTTGGCTTTTATCATCAATTAGCACTTGGCTGTTCTTGATTTTCATATAAATATAATCACATAGTGGGTACTTTTTTGGTGTCTGGCTTTCTCACTCAATATTACATCTAAGAGATTTATTCATTATATAATTAATTCTTTTTAACTGCTGATATTGCCCATTATATGGCTATATTGCAATTTATTCTACTGTTGATGGACATTTTAGACTACTTTCCATTTTTGCCTATTATAAACAATGATGCTATGAATATTCTTATACATGTCTTTTGGAGGACCTACCCATGCACTAATTTTTCTAGGGAATATATCTAGGGGTGGAATTGCTGAGTCATTGAGTAGGTAAATATATTTAATTTTGACAAACAATATTGCCAAACATTTACCCAAAGTAATCCTACTCATTTACACTCCCACCAGCATTGTATGAGAGTTCCAGTTGCTTCACATTCTCACCAACATTTTTTATTATAGGCATTCCAGCGGATGTTTAGTAGTATCTCATTGTGGTTTTAATTTGCATTTTCAAGATGAGTAAGCGCCTCTTCATACACTTATCAGCCATTTGGAGATCCTTTTTTGAGAATTGCCTGATCAAGTCATTTGTCCAGTTTTTATTGGTTGTCTTTTCCTTTCTGGTCTATAGGAGTTTTTTAGAATTCCTAATATGAGAACTTTGTTAGATACATGTGTTATGAATGTTTTCTCCTGTCTGTGCTTTGCCTTTTCACTCTTAATAATGTTTTTCAATGAAAGAAAGTTCTTGATTTTAAGTTCCAGTTATCAGTCTTTACCCTTATAGTCACTGCTTTCTATGTCCTGTTTAAAAAAATCTTTGCCCACTTCGAACTGCATTTTGATTTATCTGTGCTATTTATGTGCTTCTTCCCCACACCTGTGAGATCCTGAGGGCAGAGACTATACCTTATTCTGCTCTGAATACTCAGAACCTAGCATGGAGCTTGGAATATGGTAGCAGTTCAGGAATCACTTGATTAATAAATTAATTCATGCACTACATTAAGTAACATACATAGTCTCTGTGCAGAGATTTTACTTCTAATAATGAAAATAAACGATACTGAGAAAATCCTTGATGTGTGTATATATATATATATATGAATAACTATAACTATTAGTCTTTGAAACTGCATATGAGCTGCTTTCTATGTGAAATTTTTATGTATGCAGATGTATCCATGTCTGAAGCAAAAGCTGATAAACAACTACTATAAGTTCACTAAATAGGATCCAGTGTTCATTTTCAGCGTAAAAGGGAATAATTTAAAGCTTAAATGAATTCTTGTTTCTTCCCAGAGAATTTCATTTAGGTAGAAGATACTAGGCTGAGCACTTACAAAGCTTTATGATAAGAAATAACATTTATACACCATATAAAACACATTTACAAACTATCTCATTAGATCCTTACAACCAACTTAAAGCAAGTAAAATAAGCGTTAGGCTAGCTCCATTATGTCTACGAGGAGATTATAGCCCAGAAGAATCTGACTTGCTCAGAGTAACAGTGCGTGTTGGAGAGATGATCCTGTGTCATGTGACTCTACGCGGTCCTGCATGTTCATGGTTGAGATATTTTTTCCCTGACCCCCATTCCAACTACCTTAAGGTATTTCTTCTTGGAGCCCATACTGTGGCGCTTTGGCACCTGAGAGGCCTGGATCTCAATTCCTGCTGCGAACACCTACTAGCTTTGTGAACTTGGGTAGTTCACTGAACCTCGGTAATACTCTCAGCCTCATTTTCTCATTTATAAAATTACGCCTACCTCACAGGTTTATTTTCAGAGTTAAATAAGGTACAAGATGTCTAGAGTGGGGTAGTCTTCTCCTTCCAGTCTTGAATCTCGGATAAGCAATGAAGGATTGTTTAAAATTACTTTATTATTGTTCAAGTACAGTTGTCTGCATTTTCTCCCCCCGCAACCCCCCAGCCAAACTCTTCTCCTCCCGTTGCTGCCGCCCTCCCCCTTGATTTTGTCCATGTGTCCTTTATAGTAGTTCCTGAAAACCCTCCAATGAAGGATTTTTATATAGTGTCCTCTAGAGCGTCCTGTAGTTAGGTAATTAGAATGATCAGACCGCTGACTTCCAGATATCACTCAGATTTTTAGAAGGTATCTCTGTTCATAATCCAGTGGCTTTTCTAACAGCAGACACTTTTGAATGGATATTAAAATGGTGTTTGTGGAGCAAGGTGTCAGAATTTGGCTTTATTTCCTTAAAGTGCCAAACTTAGTTGGGGCTGGTGATGACAGCTATAGGTCTTTGTTCCTTATGGTAAATTTGTGACAATTAATTCAATGATTAATCTTCTGAAAAAGACACTTCTTTTAGAAACTATATTCTTGCAATAAGTAGTTTTTTTAAGTAAGGCCAGCTTTAGGTTCAGTTCTTCACATCTCTCTAGTAGGCCCAGCATGGTAAAAGATGCCCAGTCTCCACCATGAAAGAATTAAAGCACTACCTTTTCACAGACGTGTTACTAATCTTACAATTTGGCTCTGCTGGAGACACAGCTACTAGTTGTCACTTTGTTGGTGATATTTCTAGGGAGAAGCTAGTGAGAGTCTAAGGCACAAATTAAGAATGGGACTATGTGGGAAAATAATTTCCCTAATGCCATAAAAGCCTTCCCAAAGCTGAAAGGCTTAGGAGAACAGGGTAGACATGTTCCATTCTGGGGGATGCGGTGAGGTCTGGATGTGGGATTTGAGCAAGGAATAGAGGAAGTTGAGAAAATGGAATTCACTGGCAGAAGGAAAAGGGAAAAGATGATGACAATCAGGCCAATCTTCCCCAAATAAGAGTGACAAACTAATCAGGTTCCCTGTGGGTGGGATCCAACCTCAACTGACACAGCTGACTAAACAAGAAAGCACATCCCCTTAATTGGAGGAGGAAAAAAAAGGAAGATAGGAGATGTTGAAAGATATGCCATTTATACCAGTTCACTAAAGAGGAAGTTTTTGTTTTTTTTTTCATTAGTATAAAAATATTACAAACGTCAACCCACTCAGATTAGGCTTCTGTCTCCACCACCACACTGAAAATGCTCTTGGTCCCCAGCGATTTTTCGCCTCTAATGGAGACTGTAACGTCCCTTTCACTCGACCCCAGGCCAAGGGAGACAGAGTCGGCTGCTAGATCTTTTTTTTTTTAACTTACTGATTTTTGAGAGAAGGGAGAGAAACATGGATTTGTTGTCCCAGTTACTTATGTATTCATTGGCTGATTCTTTTGTTGTTGTTCTGATTTTTAAAAAAGATTTTATTTATTTTTAGAGAGGGGAAAGGAGAGAGGGAGGGAAGCATCAATGTGAAAGAGAAACATTGGTCAGTTACCTAAGTGCCCTGTCAGGGACCAAACCTGCAACCCAAGCATGTGCCTGACCCAGGATCAAAACCTGCAACTTTTCACTTTGTGGGATGACACACAGGGGAACTGCCCCGGTCAGGGCTCACTGGTTGATTCTTGTGTGTGCCTTGGCCAGGGGTCTAATCCCGCAGCCTTGGTGTGTGGGGAAAATGCTCTAACCATCCCAACTATCCAGCCAGGGCCTAGATCCTTCTTAAAGATTCTGGCTCTTGGTTCTCTTGCCACCTGACTGTAGCTTCTCCTACCTCACTGGTTGTACCTCTTTGACTGGGCCTCTTTATGTTAGTGATCTCCAGGCCTCGTTCTGGGCCCTTTTTTTTTTTTAATTTATTGATTTTAGAGAGAGGAAAGGTAGGGGAGAGAGAGATAAGAGAAAAACAATTATTTGTTGTTCCACTCATTCATGCATTCATTGGTTGCTTCTACGTAAGACGCTCTGACTGGGGACTAAACCTGCAACCTTGGCACATCAGATTGATGCTCTAACCAACTGCACTACCTGGCCAGGACCTGGGCCTTCTTCTTCTTCCTAGGTGACCTTATTTTTTCTAATGCTACTAAAATGCATCTATAATACTGACAATTTCTCAAATTGCTAACTCCTGTCTACCTCTCCTTCAGACTCAGACTCACATACCCAACTTCCTATACTATACCTGAACTTGGAAGTATCACAACACAGCCAAAATGCTTTCTACCCACCAACCCTGCTTGATCTACCAGTCTTCCTGCCTATTCACCTGCTAGAAAAATTATCATTCTTGGTTTCTTTTTCCTTCCTTCCCTCCTTCACATCTAATCCAAGAGTCTTTTAAGTCTACCTTCAAAATGCATATTTTTTCTCTCTATATATATTTCTTCCCAGTCCCACTGCCACTGGTTAGGGCAAGCTGTTTTGTATCTTCATCATTGTAATAGACTTCTGCTCTCTTCCAATCCACTCTCCGTATAAGTGGCTTCTCATTGCACTTGAGACACTGAGTCCCTTACCAGGGCCTAAGGGGGCCTTCTATAATCTGGCCTTCACTCATTTTATGCCATTCCCTTAGCTCACTACATGTGACAGACATACTGGCCTTCTCTAAACACCTTAAAAATGTTCCTGCTCCACAGCCTTCACATTTGTGTTTCTGTTTGGAAGTTTTCCTCCTACTGTTAATCATGGCCTTCTTTTCATCCTTCAAGCCTCCACCTAAATATTACTCCCGAACATCTTATTTAAAACAAAATTCTCTACTGGATCCTTTTCTAGTTTTTTTTTCCTGCAGTATTGGAGTCATATCTGTATTTTTTCATTTGCTAATTGTATTTCTCACTAAAAAGAAAGTTCCCCGAGGGCAGGGGCTGTGTCTGTTCTGCTCATCACATCGCTACCATTTGGCACACAGTGAGGCTAGTTAAGGCTAAGGGTAGGTATTTTGCTGCTGGAGGAATGGAAAGGGTGCCTTCTTGGTGCAGTTTAGGTAGGATGCCACACCATGACCAGTCCATGTGGCCAGGAGGCAGGTCTTGAAAGATGGCAAGTCCCATGAGGGCATGTTGCTGAAGCACGGAGACGAGAAATAGTGCCACTAGAGGAAGAGCAACAGCACAAACTGGCCCCTGGGGGACTGTGAGCTAGACAGCAATCCCAACTTCTTCTGCACCATTTAATCCTATCCTGGCTTTTCTCCCAATACTTTAATAATTACTTTTTTCCTTCACTTGCTTTTCCTTATTGCTGACTTGAAAAACAAGACACCTGAATTGTCCAAATATGTCAAATATAGAATCTTACTTTCCTAACAAGGCTAGCAAAACCCAATGATTTCATGACAATGCAACCAACATTCATACAGGGCACTTACCATCAATGTCCAACATACTAAGAGTAGAAAACCTAGCAGACATTACCCTTGACAATGGGACTATGACCTAACTTACGCCAATGCTACCGTCTTAAACGTGAGAATATGAGGGTAAGATTTTGAAACCTGAATTGTATTAATAAAATATCCAGACTTATCTCACAAAACAAAAATACGAAAAACTAATACTGAAAAGTTTTTATTTCCAAGATCAAATATTACAACAGGACATTTACATGTATTTATAAAAAATGCAGCAGTTGAATTTATAGATCAGAGGTTTCCTTGAGTTTGGTCCCTCTCTCAGCACAGTGAGCTGATGTCTTCAAAAGATTTATCGTCCCATTCCCCTCCTTCCCCCACCCCATCTGTCCCACCCCCCTCTCCAGGTCAAGTTGCAGTATCAAGCAACTGGTTACAACACAGCAAGAATATTCACAATTTGGTACAGCCAAAACCAGAGGATCACCAACCGAAAGATCCTTATTTCAGAAATTTACCTATAGACTATGTGTATCGATAGATACATCACACCCAGTTATCTAAGATTTCCCTGGTTTTAGAGCAAGTGGAAGTTCCATTGAGTCTTAGCCAGCAGTTACAGCTCTGCATTACCTAATGGGATGTTTTTCTCCTCCTACAAGTTTAGATTTTCTATGGCCTCCTCTGTGTGTCTTCAAATTTAAGGCTTTCCCTAGCACCTTTATTATCACTACTAGATATACAGAAGGGTCTCTAGTGTGTCTTGAACAAAAAAACCTAGTGAATGATCCAGCCCCTTACTCGCTGGTCCCAAAGCCTTCTTCCCATTTTTCAGAAGAGCTGCAGAAACAAATGGCATCTCCTACCACCGTGGGATTAAAAGCCCAGAAAACTGAGAATTACATGTGCATTTTAGGGAGCACTTGCCAGAAACACTACAATAGAAGCACTGTCTCTGTCCATTATCTTCCTGGATTCAATTAACAAAGTTACGCTACAGATTAAATTTAGAGCCGTCCTGCATTCAGAATGCAAATCTCACTAAAACCACCACTTTGTCCAGAATGAGTTGAGTACAAAACATCCCAGGGAATCTCTAAATACTGTTAGGAACTGCTTGAGAAACACTTTAAAGCAAATACCCCAAGCTGACTTCACTCAAGTCCCCACCCACCCCCATACCTATCCCCAAATAAATTTCATTCCTTGATTAACCTTTCTGAGTAAGATGGGAAGTGAGGTTTGAAAAATGTTTAAAAAACACACCTAGTGAAGTCATGCCAGAGTTGGGCATCCCAGATGATTTAAAATGCATTGTTCAAACTGAACTCATACAAAGCATGCAGAGAGCCTACGACACTCCCAAGTTTCCACGAAACAGTCAGTACCTACTCAAAAACAGACTTTTGCTTCTTAAAGGGTTAAAAAAAAAGACACCAGATGCTTAAAAATTGTTAACAATCAATCAAAAGGAAAACCATTCTAAGATTCTCAAAGGAGTGAATAAAATTTTGTCTAACAGATTCATGCCAACGCTTGGACAGAAATTCCTCAAAGTCTAAGAATCATGTTAGCATAAACTGGTGCTCATCTCTCTAAACCTAAGACTAGTGGGTCATCTCATAGATTTACTGCTTCCCAGCAGGTATTTTAAATTGCCTCTTCCAACTGAAGGGACAAACCCAGGAAAGTAACAAGGCCCAAGTCCCAAAATGGGTAAGATAAATGGCCCCTCCTATAAGGTTACTATTCATTAACTAAAAATTGGAGGTCGCACACTACTTTCATTCTAATCAGTAGGTAAAATGAGATTTTCTGGTGGCAGTGGTCATTCCATGTGAGGTTTAACTTACAGGGAAGTAAATTATCTAAGTTGTAAAAGCATGTAATTAGTGTCAAAAACCTATTTATGTTTTGAATCACACCATTTAATTTATTGATAGTTTCCATTATTAAGAACACAGAAGCTTTGAGAAAACATACTATAAAACGATTCGTTAAACAGCAACATATCCAACCAAGTACCAACATTTCAATGTCATTAACTTGAAATAGATCCTGGTGACATGAACTCTAAAGCCAGCATCTGTGACAGGGAAAAAAAAGCAGAATGGCAGGGAATGGTTCCAGATCAAGAATCTCTCCGTTATCAGTTAAGATGCCCATACTGAATCTATTTTAATAAAGCAAACAAAAAAGATTTTAAGGAAGGGAAAATTCAATTTCAAGTCAGAATTTATCTAATGATTTGAAATGTTTCCCATTTTATTTACCACATCTAATAAATGAATGATTCACGATAGCTCAGTTAGATTAATAACTACTTTTAATGAAGATAAAATTCTTATGTTCACTTCAGCTTAGCTTGACTATTATTTGAAAACCCAAGTGACCATATAAGGGACATAAAAATCTTAGGGCATTTTGATCTCTGCAGAGGAATTATCGTTAAGCAAACAACAAAACGTTGCTGTCTGTTGCAAAAGAAAGAAGTACAGACAACTTCCCATAATATTACTAGATTAATATATGACTGTTCTTAGGCAAAATACTACCATTAGTATTTGTATCTCTAATCCTGCAAGTAAATGTGGTTATCTTTTAAAAATATTTTACAGAAATGCTAAATTGTTTGATTAATGTAGTTTATATTGGATTACCCAACTCCACTTTCAAATCATGAGGCAAAGAAAGGCCTGTACCAAAAATCATGTTTATGAAAATGACTGAGGTCCTAAGCAATACAAGAGCATTCTGTAGGCCAAAAATGGGGTAGGGGTATCATGGAGCTAGCCATTCTATATTTGGAATAAAAGAACTCTTAAGTAGAGAGAAAATGAGCTATAAAAATTATGTTTGCCTCAAATTCTTCCTTTGTATATTCATTTATTTAAAAAATTTTAAATGTTACATATTAAAACTTAGAAATGAATTTCTTAAACATAGCCAATTTCATTAAAATTATGACTCATTTTCAAAGAATGGATTAAAAGACTTTCTAATTAAGGGTCCCATATCATTATGTCCAATAACTGGACCACAAGTTCACCTCAGTGGGAATACTACCAAGGTCATCATATCTCTGCGAAAAATACTCGTGATTCTAAGCTGCCTCTCTAGCAGGACTGACATACAGGTGAGTCAAAGACCAAAATAAACATCACTAAAAATACCAAATTTCTCATAACAAGAGAAATCAACATACTGGCTTGGCATTCTGTTGGTTATCTGCAGTACTAAAGAACATTCTTGCCACTATTCTAAAACGTGTTTTAGAATAGTGGCAAGAATAAGTTTTATGGCAAGACAATAACTGAAGTGCTAAGCAAGGCAAATCAATAAAGTTGAATATTCATAGTACATAGCCGTCCTTTAAGTAGCCTTTTCATCAAGACTTAAATTTTTGGAAAATTGCCATGTTCATCAGAGGGTTGATTCTTCCACTCTTATTTACTTTTACAATATTACTAAATCATCAACCTACATCCTATGATTTATTAATAGCCAGTTAACTGAAAGAGGGTGAGAGAGATTGATATAATGGAGATACACTCTATGGGATAAGAAGTATTTTTAAAAGTCAGCTTAACTGGATCTAAAAAAGTTGTTTCTGCCAAAAGGAAGCAAATTTTACAACTCACACAAATCGATTTCCTAGTAATTGCTCAGGACAGTGCTTTGTTTAAGCACACAGGCCAAGTAAAATCTAACTCGTGTCAGTGGGATATTTGGTTCTCCTTAATTACATTTTATTTATATTCAACAATGATTAGGAATACTGCATTAAGGTTTTTAAGTTAATGAATTGTGTTTAAAAGATCTGTAAATATTATCCTTTCTGTTTTGGAGACTTCAGTCAAGTGAGGTTAGTTATTGGGCAACTGAAACCTGGACAGAGAAAAAGCAAAGGAACTGAGCAGGAAGTATACTTTTAATTAGCTTAGGGATAATATATAAGAAAAGAGACTAGAAACATCAAATTTTGGAGTGGAATGGGCCTCAGAGATAATTAAATTCAGCAGTCTACAATTTGTGGGTTCTACATGGGGTCTGCAATTCCATATGCACATTTGCATTTTATCCATCTATAAGATTAATGGTATTCTTATTTCAGTTCCCCAACCCCTGCCAAAGTTTAAAATCACAAGTCCTTTAACTTGAACAGACAGAACTCTTGATCTAGTCCAGTTCACCGTTAACTAGAAGCAGAGCTGTTACCCAAGTCTGCTTATGCCTACAGACAGTGCCCCTTCTGCATATCATACATAATATACATTTAATCTGTACTTGGGTAGAGAAATTAAAACTTTCCTTCACTTTTCAGTTGGTAGTGGCTCCCTCTAGTATTTTCCTAAGTGTCCAGTGAGATCTCCGCTAGCTAAAATCTTTAGTACTGTGATCAGTAATCCTTTCCTATCTGGGTATTGGGTATGCTTTACTGATAAATGTAATGCCCTAAGTAGTTACAAAAATTGGAATTAAAGAATACAGGTGAGTCAAAAGAAATTTTGAGTTACAATATTTGCCACTTTCAGCTTCATATTTTTGTGAAGAATGCCCTAACTGAAGAAGCGTACACTAGTCTTTCTCCTTCCTACATGTATATTGCAATTATAGTTGAGCCCCAGAAAGGTTAAGCATTTACCTGTTCTCCCATTACCTCATGTGTAGTGTGTCTCTCCAACTGGATAAAACAGGAAGGAACTAGGTGTTAGATTTCAAGATGTTTGATTAAGGACTCAATAAATAACTGATTTATATAGTCAAGGAAGGAAAATTTTATACAATATTTAAAAACATATACATAAAAGGGTTCAATAATCTGGTATGGGTGGGATACAGAAAAGATAACTATCTTTTCTGAAAAGTGTTTTAAAAAAGATATCATTTTTATCCTTTCTACTTATTCTTGGCAAATAATGTCACATAGTTATTTTCCTTTCACATTTCTATCAGTCCATCATTTCAAGAAAAGAACAATTAGCCCCTCAAAATAATGTTGTAAATAAGAATTTATAGGCATAGCACATATCCCACAAGCTTTAGGGAAACATAACCAAATGATACTTTACAGAGCCAAACAACAGAAAGACAACCTTTCGGGCTGATCCCCCTACTGTAGGAGGCAACAGCATGTGAGTGAAAAGAACATGGAGTCTCAAAATGCCAATTTTGATTCTGCCACTTACTGGCTGTGACATCCTGAACCAGTTCTCTGAACTTCAATTCTTTCTTATCTATAAAAATGGGGAAAATACGCATTTTGTAGAGTTCTAAGAAAGATTAAAGGAGAAAATGCACATCAGTTTCCTAGCACATGCTAGTTACTCAGAATTACTTCCCTGTTTTTCCCCTCATTTGCCTTTTTTCTTTTTTCTGGTTCCTTCCTAAATCAATTTCAACAAAGGTTTCCTGTCACTTTTTCCCCCACTAGTTTTCATTTTATCTCCCTGTATTTATGTTGTTACTTAATCTCAAAATCTATCTTGTTCTTTTCCTCTTTTATAATCTCTTTCAAGTTGTTTCCAATACCCACAAAGAATGACTTTTAAACTACTTTTTCATTATCTTACTAACCTCATTTAATCTATTCAATAAAACTTTCAAGAGTAAAGCAATTTACAGAGGAAATAAGACAAACGAGAGGAAGTATACTCCCTAAGTGAATTAAATTCTTGAGTAAAGCAATATTCCTTATTCACTTTTCCCATGTACAATCCATAATCCTTCCTTCCCATGGGCCTCTGTATCAAACCCAGGATAACTACACTCCTGCCTCAAAATAAAATCCTCTACACCTTGTACTTGAAACACCCCAGCTGTATCGAAGTTGAGTCAGTATCTCATGCCTCATCTCTTCAATATGTTTACTTAAATCACTTAATATATATACTTGGTCACCTCATAGCTGAAAAAGTTACTTTGGTTTCTCATAAATGGATATGCTAGGGCTGAGCTTATCCAAAAGAACTACATCCTATCATTAATGAACATGTTCTCAGGTTCTCTAGACATGTTTTATAGAGACACTAATAGGTAAAAGAAAATAACAGAGTTCTATAAAGAAAGTTCTACACTTCACATTTTTGACAGATTTGGGCTTTAGCTGTGACTTGATTTTGCTGAGTAGAGATGGGTGCCATCACAGCACCAAAATTAGGCATAGCCTCACTTCTTACCCTGTACCTCCCTGAATTTTAGATTTTGACCTTGTTTTCTACATTTGTTTTACCCTCTAATACATCTTTGACAGTATACAGCTCTATTCCTTAAATAGTAAGTCTATTATCCAAGTTCGGAGATACAACTGAGGAATTAACATGAAAACCATATTTCCTCAATAATCCAGAAGCTGCTAGTTAGCCTGAAGAGCCTATATTATTCAATCACCAATCTAAAGAGAGAACTGTGACTCAAGGTATAAATGAAATTGTAATTATATAAATATATTTATAAATATTTATACAATTATATACTTATACATAAGCACTTACACAGACTTAGAAAAAATGTAAGAACATTAATCCAAAAGGACTCACTGAAGAATAAACAGAATTTTCCATGATTTCCTTGAGGAGAAATATTACTCATTCTTCAGGGAAAGTCCCTCAAGATTCAACCATTAGAAACCATATTCTTTAACTGAGTACTAGCAACACATAAGCATCTTTTTAAAAAAATCCCCTAGTTACCAATTGAGTGACCTTAAAATAGATGGGAACCCCCCCAAACCTTAAGTTCTCTGAGCAATAGCAATTTACGTTCCTCAAGTAGATGAATCAATCAATCTAAATCCCCAATTGATGAAATAGGTCCATCTTATATTACTGTTTTACAGGAAGTTAAAGTCCTGATTTTGCCACCAGAATCACCATTACCCCTTCAGAGGACTCTACTTAGAGCTCAAAATAAGAACTGAGCATACAGTGAAGCTGGTAAGTCAAATAGTGTCATGTAGATTCAAGATGGCAAACTGAAAAGAGCTTTCACTAACTGCAATTTGAAAAAAACCCATACCTTAAGGCTACTGGCAATCTTCCCCACCTCCCTTACTAAATGCTGCCTTATTAGCTGAATTTAAAGGTCTTCACTCTAGAGAGGCTTTCAGTTTTGATACCTTTTGCAAGAAAAAGCATGAGGAATTAAGCTCATTTAGTCACCAGAGCCTTTTAGAGGCTGTTCCAACCAGGGGTAAAAATGAACCATTATTTCTAACCAAAGGAACACGGTTAGCTACTCTCAGCTGCATACTTTTCTTCCCCCCACCCCCCACCCCCAGGACATACATAAGTATGCCTAAAGCACAAAGGACAATCCATAACCATAGTAGTTCCGACTACAAGCCATTGTATTGCATGATTATTGAATAGCTGCCTTCTTTTAGATCACTTGGGGACCCAAACAATGGAAGGGCCAAAGGTACTAATATGCTGTACTGGCAAAAACAGCAAGCACCTTCCTATCCCAGTTACCACAATATGCTCACTAAAAGTCCATTCTGGGACTAGCAGGGTCAATATAGTTTACAGAATAATAACGAAGTAAAGCTGTCTCAGGCTAGGATATGAAAAGCCATCCCATGCCACTCACCCAACATTTAATACTCATTCTGCCAAAGAACACATCTCATGGAAATAATTCTAGCTGGGAGGATGGGAATCCTTTAAAAATTTTTTTAAATATGATGAATAATAATTACAAGGGATGCTTTTTCCATGTAAACAAAAGCCTGGTATTTTGTTATGTGATATTTCTTACACAAACAATAAAACAAAACACATGTTAAAGAATTTCCCCCCTACTAAAAATGGGGCTTACAAAAAACAGAGGTTGTTCTTACTCTGAATCTAGCCTTTCCTTTACCAAAGAAGTCTGAGGACTAACATTATCATTTGATCCCCTAAAAGTGCCGTGCAAGAGACCACTTATTGGAACACACATTTCCTGCTGCCAGTACTGGGAGGTCTTATCCTTACATTTCCATTTGGTCACCAGATTACGTAAGAAAGAAAGAAAAACAAAGAAAGAAAGAAAGAGAAAAAATAGGAAAAAGACAAAAATGGGAAAGGAGAAAAAAAAAAAAGGTGGTAGAGGGTGAAAGAGACTGATTATAAGAGAGAGCAAGGAATAAAAGAGAAGGCAGGTGACTTGTTTGCCCAACTTTGGCTCTATGGTCCTATGAGCCAAAACGCATACTCAGTGACTTGGTATCTCAAGGAAAAGGGAAAAAAGGGGTAAGCTGAGAGAGGTCAGGCCATGATGTTAATTTCTTTCCTGTACAAAGACAGTCTCTTGAGGACAAAGGCCTGCCTCTTGTAATGTAATGTCATAGTCCAGATGAGAGAGTTTCCTTCGAGGGAAGTTGGTGAGAAGTTCGAAACGTTCATTTGGATATCCTTTAGACTGGACATGCTTCACCAAAGCCTATGAAAAACAAAAGAAAGTCAAGGCTGTTAGATGGAAACAGAGCATATTAAATAAGTACATATATAATATTCATTTTAATCATATTAGATAAGATAATGAAGTTTAAGTTACTCCTTCAGATAATCAAAGCTTACCCTTTTGGAAGGGCCAACATAACCCTTGGGATGGGGAGATAATAAACCTGCATCCAATAATTTAGGGTCAGTAAGTGTCCCTGAAATATACAGGGTTATTACTGTTTCCTCAATAAACAAACCCACTATCTATTTATAAAATTATTGTCCTCAGCCCTGGCTGGCGTAGCTCAGTGGATTGAGTGCAGGCTGGGAACCAAAGGGTCCCGGTTCGATTCCCAGTCAGGGCACATGCCTAGGTTGCAGGCCAGGTCCCCAGTGAGGGCCATGTGAGGAGCAACCATACATTGCTGTTTCTCTCCCTCTTTCTCCCTCCCTTCCCCTCTCTCTGAAAATAAATAAATAAAATCTTAAATTAAAAAAAAATGCTTAAAAAAATTATTGTCCTCAGTTTTAAACATTTGATCAGTTTTCCCTTCCTTCATTCTACCTATAGCCAATCTTGCCACCTGTGCACTAAATCCCTTCTTGCCTTCTCAGAAACCATGCCACTACAGAACATCTCTGCTTTTACAGATATCTTCAACAGCTCCCTCTCTACAGGTGCTTCCCATCAGACTTAAACATGCTC
Source organism: Micronycteris hirsuta (assembly GCA_004026765.1). Lineage (NCBI taxonomy): Eukaryota > Metazoa > Chordata > Mammalia > Chiroptera > Phyllostomidae > Micronycteris > Micronycteris hirsuta. The sequence continues at coordinate 81,671 of PVJI01002428.1, forward strand.
AGTCTCTCCTTCAATCATTTTTCTCCCTCTGATTACTCCTCACCCACCACTAGCTTCACAACCAAACTTCTCAAAAAAGTGGTCTATATTCGCTCCATCCATTGTCTCATCTCACATTCCCTTCCAAATACTAGACCTGGGAGATAGTTTGGGTATCGGCACCAGCAGCCAGATCTCACTTCAAAAATCAGACTATCCCTAGCCAGAGAAAATGGCCAGGTATAAACACCTGACCCAAGGGGAATTCATTCATAGGTTAAACTAAGTTAAGACGCATTCTCTTTTCCAGGAGTTGAAAAAGACAAAGGAAAGGCCCATCAGTTGTAGACTTTAGAAGGAAAGGGCCTCAGCATCACTATGATGATGGACAAACAAAAGCCACCAGCATACAAAGAGAAGAGTGGTATGAAGCAGAGAATTCCAAGAGGGAAACCAAACAAACCCCATGAGTGAAATACACAGATTTTTCTTGGTTCATAACCATTCTGCAGTTCCCGTTACTAGGAAAGTCAGAAGCCCCACTATAGTATTCACTCCCCATTTCTGGGTAAGAATTTCAGTTGTTAAATGAAATGCAGCCATGAAATAAAAAAGCCCTGACTGGAAATAGACCCTATGTGACTTGACTAAGATGATTCAGGAAGGAAATATATTAATTAGAATTAAGATTAACCTCAGTTAACTTTCCAGTTATAGGTCAGAATGAATACCTAATACCTATTTCAAAGAATCATCAAGCCAATTACACCAATTAATTAGTTTTGCTCCTTCAAACAAGTGTTTCCAATTAGATATACTTACCAGCAATTTAGCTTGCTCTGGAAGAGTGATCTGTTCCCTCTTTCCATCCGGATACCGCAACATGAGCTGTGCTTTTGGTCCTAGGGTAAAAAAAACAAAACAAACGAACAAAAAAAAGAGGCTTAAGATAAAGGACTAATTTAAACAAATAAATACATCCCTTCAGTAATATTCAAGTTTCAAGTAAAGGAAGTCTAGAACATAACTCACCATTTATATCTGTGCCCTCTGCAATTCCATCTGATTTTTCAGGTGACATCTCCAATATCTCTGAATCCATGGCTGGCAATCCTTGGTGGTTTGTGGTTGTTCCAGGCTCAGTTCTGGCTGGGGGCTCAGTCGGCAGCCTTCTGTTCTCCTCTTTTCTATGCCCCAAATCTTTGTGGGGAGACTTTCTGGACTTGGCAAGATTCTCTATTTCTTCCTCTTCATCAGAGCCACAAACAGATATGAATTCCTCACTGCCAGAAAAAAGTTCAGATTCAGATTCTTCATCTGAGCGGCTATCCTGTTTTGCCTGTGATGAATCAAAATGTGTCTCTTGCAAGGAGGCTCTGATGGCAGCTTCTAACTGGCTGTCTTCACTTGCATCTATAAGGCTCTCCTGCAAGACGCAGTCATAAAACATGGGTGGAAAGAAAAAGAAAATAGTTAAACCAAAAAATAGATAGCCAAGTCAAACAGGGCGTAAGAAATATGATAGCTTGCCAGTATTATTTTCTACTAAATGTATCTCTTCTACTAAATTTTCAGCTAGTTGAGGGCAACGACTTTGTCTTACACAGCCAAATTGGAATGGATAGTTTAAAAACAAAAATAAAAACTGTCATACCACCTGGCATAACGATGTTGCAAGCATAGGGGGGTTTTCTGTATCAAAATTAGTAAAATTAAGAAAACAGTTTATTGCCTGCCCAGAAAAAGATAAGAATTAAGGTTTTATTTTGATTTTTTAAAGATTTTATTTATTTTAGAGAGGAGAAGGAAGGAAGAAAGAGAGGGAGAGAAACACTGATGTGTGAGAGATACATCGATAGATCAGTTGGCCTCTCACATGCCCCAAACTGGGTACCTGGCCTGCAACCCAGGCATGTGCCCTGACTGGGAATCGAACCGGGACCGCTTGGTTCCCAGCCCGTGCTCAATCCACTGAGCTACACCAGCCAGGGCTTTCAGTAATTATAATTTTGCAAAAAAATCTAACAGATCTCTAACTTTCAAAACACCATACAATAAGTTGGGGAAAAAAACAACTATATTTGCCCAAGCTTAATTACAATAAGACTTTCATTGTGATCATGAGGAATGTAAACTTAACAGTTTCCCTTTTGATAAACTTCTTTTTTTTAAAAGATTTTATTTATTTATTTTTAGATAGAAGGGAAGGGAAGGAGAAAGAGAGGGAGAGAAACATCAACGTGTGGTTGCTTCTCATGCACCCCCTACCGGGGACCTGGCCTGCAACCCAGGCATGTGCCCTGACTGAGAACTGAACCAGTGACCCTTTGGTTCGCAGGCTGGCACTCAATCCACTGAGCCACACCAGCCAGGGCCCTTTTGATAAAGTTCTAATGTCACAAATTTCACTAAACTTATTCAATCACAATATATGGGTTGTTTGCCAAAGCAATCTTGAGAAAGAACAAAACTGAAGGTGTCACACTCCTTGATTTTAAATTGTTTTACAAAGCTACAGTAATTAAACAGTATGTAGTGGCATAAAAACAGACACACATAACAATGGAACAGAACTGAGACCCCAGAAACAAACCCATGCTTATATGGTCAATTAAACTATGACAAAGGAGTAAGAATATACTAGTGGGGGAAAAGACAGCCTCTTCAATAAATGGTGTTAAAAAACTGGATAGCCACACACAAGAAAACAAAAGTAGACTATTTTCTTGCACCATGTACAAGAATAAACTTAAAATGGACTAAAAACTTAAATGTAGGACCTGATACATCTGATAAGGGGTAATATCCTAAATATATGAAGAACTCATACAACTCAACATCAAAAACACAAATAATCCAATTAAAAAATGAGCAGAAGACCTGAATAGGCAGACATCTCTCCAAAGAAGACACACAGATGCCAACACACACAGAAAGATGCTCAACATCACTAGTCATCAGGGAAATGCAAATCAAAACCACAAAGAGATACCACCTCACACCTGTCAGAATGGCTTCATCGTAAAGACAATAAACAACAAGTGTTGGGAAGGATGTGGAGAAAAGGGAACCTTGGTGCCCTGTTGGTAGGATTATGAACTAGTGCAACTACTGTGAAAAACAGTCTGGCAGTTTGTCAAAAAAATTAAAACTAGAACTACCATGCGATCCAGCAATTCAACTTCTGGGTATTCATCCAAAAAAAAAAAAAAAAAAAAAAAAAAAAAAAAAAAAAAAAAAAAAAAAAAAAAAAAAAAAAAGAAAGAAAGAAAAAGAAAAACACTAATTTGAAAAGACACATGCACCCTATATTCACTACAGCATTGTTTATAATAGCCAAGATATGGAAGCAACCTATGTGTCCACCAATAGGTGAATGGATAAAGAAAATGTGGTACATTCATACAATGGAATACTACTCACCAATTACAAAGAATAAATCTTGTCATTTGTGACACAGATAGACCTAGAAAGTATTATGCTAAGTGAAATAAGTCAGTATAAGACAAACTGCATATGACTTCACTTATACGTGGAATCTTAAAAAAACAAAACAACAACAACAAAAACTAAGCAGAAACAAACTTACACATACAGAGAACAAACTGACAGCTTCCAGAGGGGAATTGGGTAAAGTGCTGGGCAAAAATTAGGAAGTAACAAACTTCCACTTATAAAATAAGTCCGTGATATATATAGCATAGCATAGGGAATATAATCAATAATATTGTAGTAACTGTATATGGTGACAGTTACTAGACTTACTGTGGTGATCACTTCATAAGGTATATAAATGTTAAATTAGTATACTATAAACCCTAAACTTAATGACATATGTCAACTATCATTTTAAAATTGAAAAATAAAATAAAAACTAAACTTACAAAGAAGCATTGTCTGAGTAAAAATTTAGATTCTAACTCAAACAAAACTATACAAAAATATCTGTAAGACAACCAAAAACACTAGGTATCTCATAATATTAAATAACACTATTAATTTTTAAAGGGTGTATTAATGGTATTGTGATTGTGTTTTAAAAAAGAGTCTTGCCATGGCTGATGTAGCTCAGTTGGTTGGAGCATTGTCCCATGAATCGAAAGGTTGTGGGTTCGATTCCCAGTCTGGGCATGTACAAGAGGCAACCAATTAATGTTTCTCTCTCACATCATGTTCTCTTCCTCCCTCCCTTCTCTTCTCTCTAAAATCAATAAGCATGTCCTCAGGCGAGGAAAAAATAGTAATGAACTTAAAAAGTCTTTGTCTACAGAGAACGGGCTGACAGCTGTCAGAGGAGAGAGGGTTTGGGAGATTCGTGAAAAAGGTAAAGGGATTAAGCCAAAAAAGAAAACAACTCATAGACACAGACAACAGTATAGTGATTACCAGAGGGAAAACGGGATGGGGTAAGGTAGAAGACAGTAAAGGGGGTATAAATAGTGATGGAAAGAAACCTGGGGTGGTGAACACAATACAATATACAGATCATGCATTATAGAACTGTATACCTGAAATCTATATTAACCAATATCACCTCAATAAATTTAATAATTAAAAATAAATAAAACTCTTACTTGAAGGTCTGAAAAAAAGAGGCTTTGTCTTTTAAAAATACATGCCAAAATATAATGAGTGAAAGAACAAATTCTGAGATTTGCTACAAAATAATGTGAACGAGATGGGAGAGAGAGAAAACAACACTGGCCATTTGCTGATAATTACTAAAATGAGTTAATGGGTATGTAGAGATTCAATAAATTCCTTGTAGTTTTGATTATCTTTAAAATTTTCCAAATAAAAAGGTAAAAAATATACGAGTTGCTAACAAAAAACAACAGAAACACTAGAAGAATCTCATTTTGGCTTTCACTATTTGCCAACACTACAGTGAGAAATAAAGTTAAGGTTAATTTATGTCACATGCACACACAGAGCACGTACATGTGGCCACGTGTCCTGCAATGGCTTCGGTGGACTATAGGTTTGTAACAATGACCCTGCTGGCTTCCTAGTCAATATTCATTCTCCTGATTCCATACAGAATCCTAATAATGTCTATAAAAGAAAACATGTCAAGCTAAAATGATCCATTTATCAGTTTCCCTTGCAGCTACAAAAAAACTGTGGTATAGAGCTAAAGCAGCACTTACAGAGAAAGCACAGAACTAAATGCCTATATCAGAAAAAAATGGTCTCAATTAATCCTTAAGTTTCTGTATTAAATAAAAAAGTACCCACAAAGAGTAACAAAAAAAAATTAAACCCAACTACAAAGAGGAAAAAAGATAAAAATCAATCAATGATGTAGAAAACAGAAGAAAAATCAATGAAACCAAAAGCTTTTAAATTAATAAAACTAATAGGCCTCTAGAGTCAGACCGTCAGAAAAAAAAGAAGCCACAAATTACTACAACAGGACTGAGAGGTGACATCACTACAGATACTACAAGGAGATACAATAAACAAATTTAAGTCAATACATTCAGCTCCTCAGGTAAAGTGGACAAATCCTTAGAAGATACAACCTACCAAAACTCACTAAATTAGAAGTAGATATCTGAGTAGTCCCATATCTATTAATGAAATTGAATTTCTATTTTATAATTTCCCACAAAGAAAACTCTAGGCCTAGGTGGATTCACTGGTGAATGTCATCAAATATTAAGGAAGAAATAATGTCAATTCTATACAAACTCTTCCAGAAAACATAAGAGGAAACACTTTCCAATTTATTGTGAGGCCAACATTAACCTGATACCAAAACCGACAAAGATTTACAAGGAAAACAAACAAAAATACAAAAAAAACTACAAATAATTTTTCTCATAAACACAGTCACAAAAGTTCTTGACAGAATTTTAGCAAATCAAACTCAGTAATATATTGAAAAGTAATGCATCAGTTTTAGCAGTAATGAAAAGGTAGGTTTAACATTAAAAAACCAATCAATGTAATTCACTAAAAATAGTAAATTGTATGATTATCTCATAGATGTGGAAAACCATATGACAAAATCCCCTTCCAATAAACTCAGCAAACTAGGAACAGAAGAAAACTCCCCCAACCTGATAAAGTGTATCTACAAGAAACATATTGCTAGCATCAAATTTAATGGTGAAAGATAATACTTTCACCCCAGCACCAGAAGCAAGGATGTCTAATATCTCACTACTTCTATTTTTGTACTCGAGGTCCTAAGTAAGAAAAAAATAAAAGGCAAGAGATTGGAAAGGAAGACATAAAGTCTATTTATGGACAATATCACTATTTACATAAAAAGTTCAAAGGTATCTACAAAAAAGCAACTAGAACTAGCAAGTTTAGCAAGGTTGTTGCCTACAAGGTCAATATATAAAAACTACAAAATATTGCTGAGAAAAATTCAAGGCTAAAATAAATGCGATATAACGTATGCCATGTTCACAGATCTGTAGTCTCAATATTGTTAGGATGTCATTTCTGTCAAAAAATGATCCACTGAGTCAAAGCAATTCCAATCACAGTCCTAGTAGCTTTCTTTGTAGAAAGTGACAAGCTGATTCTAAAACTTACATGCAAAAGACCTGAAAAAAACCAAAACAACTATGAAGTTAGAGGACTTAACCATGAAATTTCAATACTTATAAAGCTACAGTAATCATTAAGACAGTGAAATACTGGTATAAAGAAAGATGTATCAATCACTGGAAAAACAGAGTCCATCAATCCATACATATATGATCAATTTTTGACAAAGGTGCAAATGCAATTTAATGGGGAAAGGATAATGTCTCCACAAATGATGCTGGAACAATTGTATACCCATAAGCAAACAAACAAAAAGCCACAACTAGAGCCTACCCTAACACCATATATAAAAATTAATTCAAAGAGGAACATTGACTTAAGAGCTAAAACTATGAAAAAAAGATTAGATAAGCTAAAACTATGAAAAAAAGATTAGATAAGATTTTAAAAAGCACAGTATAGAAGTTGATAAATTGGATTTCATAAAAAATGTTTCATTTGCTCTTCAAGACACTATTGTGAAATGAATAAGCAACAGACTGGGAGAAAACGTCTGTAAACCATACATCCAAGAAAGGACTTACATCTAGATTATAAAAAGAACCCATACAGTCAGTAAGAAGACATGCAATCCAAAAGAAAATAAGCCAGAGATCTGAATAAACAGTTGACCAAAAGAGAAAGCAAAACAGCACATGCAGATACCAACATCAAAATTTGTCAAATTTAAAATTATAAATGTGTTCAGTTTAGTGCACAGTAATTATAAAGTTATAAAAAACTTAAATATAACAAACTTAAGGCTAATTTATCACACACATACACACACACACAAAACAAACAGAAGTACTCATGTGACACACAATGGCTTGAACTGACTGCAGATGATAACACTATGTACCATGTAGGTTGATTTCAAAGAATGACACTATGACGGACACTGCTAATTTCCTATCTCTCATTCAGTCTTCTTTGTTTCCTTATTAACACAACCTTAGTTGTATTTGTGGAAGAAAATGTGTCCAACTAGCCCTGGCTGGTGTAGCTCAGTGGACTGAGCGCAGGCTGTGAACCAAAGGGCCCCGGTTCGATTCCTAGTCAGGGCACATGCCTGGGTTGCAGGCCAGGTCCCCAGTGAGGGCCATGTGAGAGGCAACCACACATTGCTGTTTCTCTCCCTGTCTCCCTCCCTTCCCCTCTCTCTAAAAATAAATAAAATCTTAAAAAAAAAAAAAAAGAAAGAAAATGTGTCCAACTAAAATAAGTATAACTCTTATGCGTGTTTATCTGTTTACCTTTGTAATAGAGGCACTAACCCAGTCCTATTTTCCACACTTGGATATGATACCTAGGAACAGAGCACCTAACTGTGACCATGAGGACAAAAGCAAATAGTAAGGATGGAAGGGAAAAAATAGAGGAGGAACCTGGTTTCTTGATGACATACACAAAATCAATCCCTAAACTGCTCGCCTCTGGACTTCTAGATAAGAAAAGTAGATGTCTTCTTTAAGTCATCATTTGTTGATGTTTCTCTTGCACATAGTTGATCAAAATTTGTAATAATCAGATACGTATTTGCCCAATTTTTATGGTTCCACTCTTTTCCACTAAGTGCCTTAATTTTTATAAGGTACCTGGTATGGAAGACTGTTCTACCTGGCGTGGGCCCAGCTCCCACTTGGACAGTGGAGAGCGACACAAGGCCCACGGCCACGGATAGGTTCTCCCAAGGGGAATCAGGCATGCATTATACCTAAGCTGCAATGAGGCTTGCTTTTTGCTAAAACTCCCTCACCCTGAATTGAGGCAGCAAACATTTACTGTGTATCTCTAATGTAACTTCCTAAAGTCTGTGCTAAACCTCCCAAGTATGGAGTGTAACCAGTTCAACCACTTTTCCCCTTGATCTGTAACATCCTTCTCTTTGAAGTAATTAGCAACATCCTTTCCTTTGTTATCTGTAAAAGGTAATCACCTACATCAACCTGTGCATAGTAAATAAGAACCATCCTCCCAGTAATGTACCAAGAAAAGCAACAAAAGCCTGTCAAGGCAAGCGTTGGTGTGCTCTCCCCTTGAGAGAGTGGCCATGCCTTCCCTTTTCTTCCACAGGACTCCGCAGTCCGTGTGAATCCGTCTCCTGTCTCAGCCATGACGCCGCAGACACTGCAGGCTGGTGTCCGCATCAACCTGGTAAGGTTGTAAACTCAATTTATGTTGAAATTCAGCAACTCACAAACTCAGACTCTGGTTTTTGGCAATAACAACCTTATGAGTACAAAAGATAAGAAACTCTCTTAGAGCAATTGTAGAAACTCTGGGGGTTTTGAATGCCTTAAAAAAGAATTCTACCTAAGTAAAACTTCTCTTAGCAATGAAAAATAACCCCAAATTGTCCATAGATAAAAGTGAAACAATGTTTTGGTTCTATACTTTTGTGTACACCTAAATAAAACTGCTGAGTAATGATGGGAGGAGAGAAAATTCTATAACACTCCTTGGCAAGCACCCACAGCCTTTTCTTTTTTTTTTGTTTAATATATTTTATTGATTATGCTATTACAGTTGTCCCATTCCCCCCCCCTTATTCCCCTCCACCCCGCACCCACCCCCAAACATTCCCCTCCTTTAGTTAGTGTCCATGGGTCATACATATAATTTCTTTGGTTTCTATATCTCCTATACTATTTTTTTACCTCCCCCGTCTATTTTCTACCTACCATTTATACTACTTATTCTCTGTACCTTTCCCCAGCTCTTCCCACTCCCCTGCTGATAACCCTCCATGTGATCTCCATTTCTGTGGTTCTGTTCCTGTTCTGGTTGTTTGCTTAGTTTGCTTTTGCTTTTGTTTTAGATGTGGTTTTTAACAACTGTGAGTTTGCTGTCATTTTACTGTTCATATTTTTTATCTTCTTTTTCTTAGATAAATCCCTTTAACATTTCATAGAATAAGGGCTTGGTGAACTCCTTGAACTTGACCTTATCTGAGAAGCACTTTATCTGCCCTTCCATTCTAAATGAAAGTTTTGCTGGACAGGGTAATCTTTTTTTTTTTTTTTAATTACGTTATTGTTTTTTCAATTACAGTTGTCTGCACCCTCTCCCCTCCCCTCCCCCCAACCCCACCTCCCTCCCCTGCCTCCCTCTTCCCCCTTGGTTCTGTCCATGTGTCCTCTATAGTGGTTCCTGAAAACTCTTCTCCCCCTTGTCCCCTCCCCTCTGGCTATTGTTAGATTGTTCTTAATGGACAGAGTAATCTCGAATGTAGGCCCTTGCCTTTCATGACTTCAAATACTTCTTTCCAGCCCCTTCTTGCCTGTAAGGTTTCTTTTGAGAAATCAGCTGATAGCCTTATGGGAACTCCTTTGTAGGTAACTGTCCCCTTTTCTCTTGCTACTTCTAAGATTCTCTCCTCATTTTTAATATTGAGTAATGTAATTATGATGTGCCTTGGTGTGTGCCTCTTTGTGTTCAACTTCTTTGGGACTCTCTTGAGCTTCCTGGACTTCCTGGAAGTCTATTTCCTTTGCCAGATTGGGGAAGTTCTCTTATATTTGTTCAATTAAGTTTTCAATTTGTTGTTCTTCCTGTTTTCCTCTGGCATCCCTATAATTCGGATGTTGGAACATTTAAAGATGTCCTGGAAGTTCCTAAGCCACTCCTCATTTTTTTGAATTCTTGTTTCTTCATTCTTTTCCGGTTGACTGTTTCTTTCTTCCTTCTGGTCCACACCGTTGATCTGAGCCCCAGTTTCCCTCCCAACACTCTAGGTTCCCTGTACATTTTCCTTTATTTCACTTAGCATAGTTTTCATTTTTTCATCTAATTTGCGACCAAATTCAACCAATTCTGTGAGCATCCTGATTACCAGTGTTTTGAACTGTGCATTTGACAGGCTGGCTATCTCTTTGCGGCTTAGCTGTATTTTTTCTGGAGCTTTGATCTGTTCTTTCATGTGGGCCACTTTTTTTTTTCTCGCCGCTCCTGTTACGTAGTAAGGGGCAGAGTCTTAGGTGTTCATCAGGGCAGGGCAACCCTCATTGTAGTGTTGTGACGTTGTATGTGGGGGAAGGGTCTGAGAGGGAACAATGATGCTTGCTCCACTCTCTGCTAGCTTGCAGTCACTTCCCCTGCTACCCACAAGCAAATTGGGACCTTCTGTAAAGATTCCCAGGCGGGTGGGCTTGTGTACATTCTAGGACCCTGTGGGTCTCTCCAACAAACTCCCCTGTGAGGCTGTGAGTTCCTCCCGCTGCTGCCTCAACCCCCACAGGTGTGTTTTCAAACGGTGGTTTGAGGCTTTATTTCCAAGTGCTGGAGCTCTGGGCTGTGTGGTCTGTTTCGCTCCCCAGCTGTTCCTTTATTTGAACCCAAATGTGGGACTGCCTGCTCCACCAGCCAGGGTCCTTGCTGGGTCCTGCTGGGTCCGCCAGCCGCCACCTTGACGAGAATCCTCTCAGCCTGGCTACGTGGCTCTGCCCCTATTCGTCTGGATGAATGTGTCTTCTTTAACTCCTCAGTTGTCGGACTTCCATACAGTTTGATTTTCTGTCAGTTCCGGTTGTTTTTTGTTTTTAAATTGTTGTTGTCCTTCTTTTGGTTGTGTAAGGAGGCACAGTGTATCTACCTACACCTTCATCTTGGCTGGAAGTTGCCCTTTCTTAAATGGCCACATTATTCTAGATGATTACTTAAGTAATTGTTTCGTCACTATATGATATGCACTGTTAAAGTCTTACCTTCTAAAACTAGTTTTATCCTCATTGCCAATCAAACCCTAAAAACTTCTACAAACAATGTGAGATTCTGGTGTCATTTAGGTTTCTTTATTTGCAATTAATCTTCACACCAATTCAATTAGGTATGCCTAATAATAGCATGTTATAGTACATAATAAACTAAGTACAAAAATAACCTCTGGCCCTGGCTGGTGTAACTCAGTGGATTGAGCACAGGCTAGGAACTAGGGAGGTGCTGGTTCGATTCCCAGTCAGGGCACATGCCTGGGTTGCGGGCCAGATCCCCAGTAGAGGCCACATGAGAGGCAACCATACATTGCTGTCTCTCTCCCTCTCTTTCTCCCTCCCTTCCCCTCTCTCTATAGATAAAATCATAAAAAATAAATAAATAACCAACCTCTGGGTGCCCTGGTGGGTGTGGCTCAGTGGGTTGGGCATTGTCCTGCAAACTGAAAGGTTGCCAGTTCAATTCCCAATCAGGACCTGGGTTGTAGGCCAGGTCTCCAGTTGGGGGCATGCGGGAAGCAACCAATCGATGTTTCTCTCCCTCCCTTCCCCTATCTCTAAAAACAAATAAATAAAATAAAAAGAAAGGAGGGAGAAAGGAAGGGAGGAAAGGAACAAAGAAGTGAGGAAGGAAGAGAGGGAGGAAGCGAAGGAGAAGAAATAATCTCTGGGTGGGCCAGAGAACCAGGCCCTAAAGCTATATAACTAGTAATAACAACCAACTATACCATGAGAGTTTTTTAGCAAAATGCCAGTTTTCCTGCTACTTAGACCTGGATACCCCAGCAATGCTGCCCTTGAAAGAGGTGGATTCCTCCCTCTATCACTGGAGCTTGCCAAATCAGTTCTCCTCACTGCTACATATTCACATTGTTTACTTTTAAACCAAAATCTTAGGTCACATGCCTATACCCTAGCTGCAAGGGAGACTGGGAACATGAATCTTATGTTTCACTGATAGAACCCTCATGTGAGAAATTATCAAATTATAAAGAAGGCACTAAGATGCTATACAGCCACAAATTATAACTGTCCAATGCTTACATCATTAGCTTTATCATCTTAGGTTCAAACATTTTATACAAGATATCTACATACACTTACACTTAATTGCCCATCATCACTTCTTAGTCATACTTACTGAACGGGCACATTTTTTGGGGGGGCTGCTAGAAAGTCCATCCAGTTGCCCATGTTCACCCAGAAATCCCGTCACTTGGTCCAAGAAAGAAGATACATCTAACTGGTGCCACTCTACTAGTTTCTGACCTAAAAATTAAAAACCAGGATATATAAATAATGAAATCAATACACCTCAACATTAAGTAGTACTTTCAATATTTGCATAATTAAAATTTTGGGAACACATATCCCCACCCCTTATCAGTTTAAGTTATATAACGTTTTCATAATCTAAAGAATACATTAATTATAGCCAACCTAAGATTCCTAGCCATCCAACAACTTCTTTATCTGCTGGTATCACTTACTACCATTTAGGAAAAAGATTCAAACAAAGCAAAATTCTGATAAAACTCAATTCATTAATAATAAAACCAGCTCTACACTCTGTTCTCTGGTGGGATTACAGATAGTACCAGAACAATCTTAATATTTTAATAATACAAAACCTAAGGGGATCCCTTATTATATGACAACGAAGATGTAACAGTTATTTTTTTGAAAGAACAGAACTATACAAATATAAAATACTATCACCTCCCAAAATTGTCAGAAACAGACTCCCTAAAACATTTCAAAATGATTTAATGGATGTTTAAATGATTCTAAAGGGCATCAATAAAAACCTTCACCTAAATTATTACAAAGAATTCTAAAATACAAGCCAGACAAATATTAAGATAATTATTTAGGTAACTAAAAAATAAGTCATAGGTCAAATGCTATAAGCTGATATAAATCTTACCTGTCCGTGGATCCAAGATGGAAACATAGGGGAAATCCCCTAGCTTATAAAACTGTATGTATCTCTGACCCTCCTCACTGTCATGATAAACCTGTTAAATCATTGATATAAAAAAAAAGTCATCCTCTAAAAAAGTTCTAATTACATCCCTGCTATATACTAACAACAATTAATTCTCCAAATACGCCTTTGGTATATGCTAGGATCTCATTCCTACATTAAAGAGAAAATGAAGGTCATCTGTTGTGAACTCCCTCAACTTCCTGCCCTTAGTTCCTCTGAAAAATTATACATCAATCTTTTTTTTCCTCTATTCCCAGTTCAGAAGAGATATTGCTCTTTCTGATCAAGTTATTGTTCTTTCAGTTCAAGTTATCTGTCTACTTATGTCATTCCTGACCCTCATATTATACATCTTAATAAATCACAACATATTAAGATGATTATCTTGAGTGGCATAAAATGTTCAGTCAACAGTTGCAAAATAAAAGGATATCATTCAGAAAAAAATAATACTGAATTTAGGCCTATAAAACATGAATAAGTAAATTTTTAACATTAACAGCATTTTACAGTGGGGAAAAATTCATTTGGACATTTTTATTTCCTAAAATTTTTCACAAAATAAAAATTTGAGCAAGATTATCTAATCTAAGCTTAATGATTTATATAAAAAGAAAGTAGAGCCAGCATGACTAAGTGACAAGCCTAAGGACATATAGTAAAAAGTATCAAACTCAAGCTAAAATCCAAGTCTTAGTCAAATGATTTTCTACTACTGACATCTACATTTGCACTGTCAATTATAGTAGCCACTGTAACATGTGCTATTGAAGTACTTGAAATGTAGCTATTCTGAACTGAATAAGTTATATGAACCAGATCTTGACGACTGAACATATAAACAAAAAGATCAAGACACCTCATTAATATTTTACTAGTTTTATATTAGATATATTGATTTTAAAATATATTAAAATTAACTTCACCTGTTTCTTTTGACCCTTTTAAATGTGGTCACTGAATGTAGTTAAGAAAACTTTTAATTACATATGTGGTTCACACTATATTCCTATTGGAACAGTACAGTTTTGCACTTTATCAAGGTATTTAAGATCTTTTGAGATATGAATACTAAATGGTTACATAGCTTGGTTCTTTTTTATCTCTTCCCTTGGGAGCTCTTCATTGCTGCCCGAATTTTATTTGTCCTTACTATTTCAGCCATTAAGGGTGGTTTTACTTTTTCACATGTTATAATTAAACTCAGTTATTAATTTTTTTCCAGTTTATAGCTGAATTCTTCCTTCTTGACATCCCATACTACAAAAGTAAAATACTACTAAAACTTTGATTAACTCTCCTCACCTGCCAGAAAATGAAATGTTCCCGGATAATATTCTTCACAGCTTCATTGCTCCACACATCACGGTTGAGGCACTGGCATGCAAAGTCTTGCACATTCTGAATGTTTATCATCAGCCACTTATTCTGCATCTGGCCACATTCTTTGGCCTGTAAGAGTAAAGTTACACAACACTTGTTAGAAATAATTTCTACTTGGTAACTGATGTTTCAGAGTTCAGAAACTGTCATCTTTTCATTTAAATACTAAGTTTTTTTTCCTCAAGTACAACATCTAGAGTTTTTGGTATCTATACATTATTTACATTAATTTGCTTGGGTATATATAATTATACTGTCCGATTTCAAGCATTTTTCAAATTTAAATAAACTGTTGTTATAATGGCTGGATTTTTATTGTACATTTAAACATCTGAAAAAAATTATACACATTTTTAAGGTCAACAAGTCATGTAATTCTATCACTTGTCTCTTTCAATCCCTACCCAAAAATATACCATTAGTTTTCTTTTTCCCCTTCCCCTATATACCCCATCTTCTTTTTAATAGATATAAGCAGTGTGTTATATCTTGTTGTTTTATTTTCTTCAACATGTCTGTCCACATTTCCAAATATCATATTCATCTCAATTATTAGGCGTGTGCTATTTTATAAAATCACCCTAAACATTTCTATAAAAGCTGCTGAGGGTATTTTCTCTTAGGGTTATTTTCCAAGGAGTGAATATTATCAGAATGATCTTTAAAAGACTCCCCAATTTATGGCACAAATATTAATCATGAGTGTGTACTTTTTGCTTAATAGTTCCTCATCACCATAAAAACCTAAAAATGGTGCTGAGTACAAAAAGACTGGCAGAAAAGAAAATGAGCAAAACCCTTGCATAGGAACAATGAAATGAAAGCCATAGGTTGGAGTAATTTTATCTTGGAATAATAGTCTTTTCCGTATCAGTTTGACAGAGGAAAATCTTTGTAATAAATTAACTCAGGTTAATAACAGTTGACAAATATACATCATTTTGGAAGTACTGGACAATGTAAGACTATATTCTGCTTTAAAAAGGTTTACACTGTCTTACAGATACTGTTTTCCTATTTTGTATAAATCTCCCAGAGAAAATCACTTTCTAATATTCGCTGTTGATTCCACAGGTTCCAAGTTCAAAACGGAAGTATCCCTGTATTGAATCAGAAAGCTATATTTAACAGGCCAAAAGCTTATTTTATTTTTTTAAAGATTTTGTTTATTTACTTTTAAGAGAGAGGGAAATGGAGGGAGAAAGAGAGGGAAAGAAACATCAATGAGTGGCTGCCTCTCATGTACCCCCAACTGGGGACCCCGCCAGCAACCCAGGCATGTGTCCAGACTGGGAATTGAACTGGCAACCCCTCTGGTTCACAGGCTGGCACTCAATCCACTGAGCCACACCAGCTAGGGTTCAAAAAGCTTATTTTTAAGTATACAAATACAGCCCTGGCTGGTATAGCTCAGTAGATTGAGCTTGGGCTAGGAACCAAAGCACCACCGGTTCGATTCCCAATCAGGGCACATGCCTGGGTTGCGGGCCAGGTCCCCAGTGCAGGGCCATGTGAGAGGCAACCATACATTGCTGTTTCTCTCCCTTTCTTTCTCCCTCCCTTCCCTTCTCTCTAAAAAATAAATAAAATCTGCCTGGCTGGTGTAGCTCAGTGGATTGAGCGTGGGCTGGGAACCAAAAGGTCCCGGTTCAATTCCCAGTTGGGGCACATGCCTGGGTTGCAGGCCAGGTCCCCATTGGGGGCCATGTGAGAGGCAACCATACATTGCTCTTTCTCCCTTCCTTCTCCTCTCTCTAAAAATAAATAAATAAAATATTAAAAATAAATAAATAAATAAAATCTTAAAAAAAAAATAAAAAATATACAAATATAATAAAATTACTCCTTGCTCCTAGGAAGTAACAGTGTTCAACTTCTTTGCCTACAGCATGCACAAGGACTGAATAAATGGATGATAAATGAGTAATTATACTGCCTTAACTAAAAAAGTATTTGGGAATAAAGAAAAAAATTAACATACATTTCTAGAGAAACTTATCCCTATAACAGGATAAATTTACATAAGTCTGTCTACACTATAGCACTGACAAGAACAAAACATATTAAATCCAGAATTTTAGCTATAGATACTGGAATTATAGCAGTTACCAAAACACAAAAATCCCTGTCTTCATGAAGCATATATTGGGAAGAAACCTTGTATCAATGAGCACAAGAAACTGAAGATGCTGTTAAAAAATTACTGCTAGAAGGAAAGGCCCAAAAAAGACATGAATTTTATGCAAAGCAACAATGTTTGGAGGGAATATAAGAGGGTCTTACACAATCTCACTAAGTATACTAATTATGTGAGTCAAGCACTAGAGGTAAGAGTGGACCATGGGACAAATGATGAACCCTCTCTCTTAGAATCTATTAGGTTGTTCTGAATGAACGTTTAAAAGCCATTCTTTATGGGGAGACCTAAGGACAAGCATAACTATACCAAATAGAGAAGTATGTGATTGGGCTTGTATGTGACAAGGAGGAAACAATGGGAGACTAACAATTCTCCCAGTCCCAGACAGACCAGTGAAGTAAGAAAATAAAAGATATAGAGGAAAAGACATTTGTTTCAGTAATAAATATATAGGCATAAAGTCAAGAAGGGATTATATTAAAATATGCACAGTACTTTTTAATGAAAATTATGATTTTATTATTTTTCCTTACTAGTTTTCTAATTTTTCTTTATTTGCCAAATTTGAATAAAACTAAATATGAGATATATATAGTTTATTTAGAAAAAGTTTATCTTACATATTTGGTTATTGAATTGGTTCTTTACATTTTTATTTTTTAGAGAGGGGAAGGAGGAAAAAAGAGAGGGAGAGAAACATCAATATGTGGCTGCCTCTCAGGCGCCCCCCACTGGGGACCTGGCCCGCAACCCAGGCATGTGCCCTAGACTGGGTATCTAAGGGGCAACCCCTCTTTGATTTGCAGGCCAGCACTCAATCCACTGAGCTACACCAGCCAGAGCTACTTTTTAGCTAAAATATTTTTACTTGCTTTATAGCAGGACTGTTGAAATTAACAAAGTATTATTAGTAATTAGGACTAGGTACATGTAAAATTAAATGGTAACATATAAATATCAATTTCTTACGAAAACAGGGCCTATTATGAAAACTGTTCTGATTCTTTCTGTACAATGTACTCCTGACTATGCCATTCAATCATTTAACAAAGATTTAATGATGGTCAATTATGTGCCAAAAAACTCTTCCAGGTATTAAATATAACTATAAATAAACAAAGTTCTTGTGTTCACGGAACTTACAGGCTAAATGTTCCCTTGCCCAGGCCAGATCACTCATCAACACTGACTCTCTCTCATTTGCGCACCAACAGGGAATCAAACCTGCCACCTACGTATGTGCCCTGACTGGGGATCAAACCTGCAACCTTTTGCTTGTATGGGACAATGCTCCAACCAACTGAGCCATCTGGCTAGAGTGCAGAGCTATTCTTTTAAAATACACTAGGAAACCCTAGAAAGGTGAGCAAAAGATACCTACAAATCTTTTAGGTATATCTCATATCATACTTACAATTATGCCAATACTCTATACAGTATGCTGAAAACATTTTTTCTCTTAGAAAGAAAAAATATCGCGTTCACAATGCAAAAGGATTCATGGTTAAGCCTTAGAATTTCCAACTACTTACTGTTTCAAAGCTGCCTTTATGCATCAAATCAATGGGTGGCCGGAACAAATCTGCAAGGGTAGTTAGTTTCTTATCTATGGCTCCTCCATTTCTTAATTCCTGTTCTTGCCGAACTGCAACACAGGAGAATAAGAAAGTTTCAATTAATCATAAAAGGCATAAATCTTGCAATATAAAAAATGTATCAATTGCAAGAACTGCTTAACCTCAAATGCAAGTATTAAATGCTGATTCTGAAAATAATACAAAGTGACTGAGTCTTAAGATTTGGTGGTGGCTTTCTGCCCAAAGGTAAGGATAAAAGCAGAAATTTATAGAGACACAATCAAAATATTTCCTTCACATATTCAAAACTCACTTTTAGCACATGAGAAAACTTTCAACTCCATTTATCTAGTTCTGAAGGTGATCCTAATTTATCTGTTGTTTCTAGCTATATTCCCAATCTTTAAAATTGGCAGGGCACAGGATTCCCTGGAAGACCTGAGTCAGTTTGGGTTCCCCTTCAACACTCTCCAAATTTACAAGACCTACCTGTGCTTCAATGAGCTCATTATAAATCAACTACAAAATCAACACGGTCTACGAGTTTCTCATATATTCTCTAAACATAACTGTTCTCTCCTTTAAAATTCCACTGCTAAACCAGTACTAATTCCTCTAAAAGGGTAAGGTCAAGATTCTCATTCTAACTTATTCCATAGAAAGATATAAACTTATACTAAACAACTGTAGCCAAAATATTAATACTGGGGCTGCTTGGAGTGGTGTAGCTTTTTCTTCTATTTTTCATTCCCTTACAATAACCA
The DNA here is from genome assembly GCA_004026765.1 of Micronycteris hirsuta. Lineage (NCBI taxonomy): Eukaryota > Metazoa > Chordata > Mammalia > Chiroptera > Phyllostomidae > Micronycteris > Micronycteris hirsuta. The sequence goes on from PVJI01002428.1 coordinate 100,762, forward strand.
TTTTCACTGTGGTCTTTAATTGACAGATACCAGGATCTTGAGGCAAATCAGTTTTTTATTTGATGATAGTGTTTAAGTGCCCGTTCAAAAGCTGATTAAGTTTGTAAATTACCTCATTCTTACATTATCACCATCTCTTTTATTCTTCTATCAAGTAGGTTAAAATTTGGAACAGCTCAGCTCTGAAGGAATTAATAACAATCACAGACTGAATTCATAATTTTACTTTTTAAGTATATTTTATTGATTATGCTATTAGTTTTCCCAATTTTTCCCTTTATCCCCCCTTCCATACTGTACCCCCCAACCCTCCAGCATTACCCCCACCTTAGTTCATGTCCACACGTTGGACACATGAGTTCTCTCTTTCCTATACCATTTTTTTACCTCTCTCCATCTATTTAATGCCTACCTATCAATTATGCTTCTTCTTCCCCATACCTTTTCCCCCCATTCCTCCCTTTCCCCTCCCCACTGAAAACCTTCCATGTAATATCCATTTCTCTGACTCTGTTCCTGTTCTAGTTGTTTACTTAGTTTTTGTTTTCGTTGTTTTTTCTTTTCTTTTTTTAGGTTCATCTGTTGATACTTGTGAGTTTGTTAGCATTTTACTGCTCATAGTTTTGATCTTCCTTTTCTTAGATAAGTCCCTTTAACATTTCATGTAATAAGGGTTTGGCGATGATGAACTCCTTGAACTTGACCTTATCTGGGAAGCACTTTATCTGCTCTTCCATTCTAAATGACAGCTTTACTGGATAGAGTATTCTTGGGATGTAGGTCTTGCCTTTCATAACTTGGCAAACTTCTTTCCAGTCCCTTCTTGCCTGCAAGGTTTCTTTTGAGAAATCAGCTGATAGCCTTATGGGCACTCCTTTGTAGGTAACTCTTTGCTTTCCTCTTGCTCCTTTTAAGATTCTCTTTTTGTCTTTAATCTTGGGTAACTTAATTATGATATGTCTTGGTGTGTTACTTTTTGGGTCCAACTTCTTTGGGACTCTCTGGGCTTCCTGAAAGTCTATTTCTTTTCCCAGATTGAGGAAGTTTTCCTTCATTATTTGTTCAAATAAGTTTTCAATTTCTTGATCTTTTCCTTCTGGCACCCTTATAATTCAGATATTGGAATGTTTCATGCTGTCCTGGAGGTTCATAAGTCTCTCTTCACTTTTCTGAATTCTTGTTTCTTCATTCTGTTCTGGTTGGATGTTTATTTTTCCCTTTTATTCCAAATCGTTGCTTTGACTCCTGGTTTCCTTCCTGTCACTGTTGGTTCCCTGAGTATTTTGCTTTATTTCATTTTGGGTTATCTTTCATTTGTTCCTTCATTTTGTGACCAAGCTCGATCAGTTCTGTGAGCATTTTGATTACCAGGGCTTTAAATTATCCATCAGGTATGTTGACTATCTCCTCATTGCTTAGCTTTCTTTCTGGAATTTTTCTCTGTTCTTTCATTTGGGCCCTGTTTCTTTGTCTACCACACCCGGTAAGTTCTAAGGGGGTGGGGACTTAGGTATTCACCAGGGCAGGGCAACCCTCCTTGTTGTACTGCGGCGCTGCCTGTGGGGAGGGGCCAGAGAGGGAACAATGTAGCTTGCCTGCTCAGCTCTAGTGTATTTCCAACAGACTCTCATGTGAGACTGGGAGTTTCTCCCACTGCGGCAACCGCCATATTCCACAGTCAGCTCTGAGTCTCAGCTTCTCCTTAAGTCAGCTCTGCTCGCAAGGTCCACCTCCTCGCCGAGGCTTCTCTCCGTCTGCCACCTTATTGGTCTGGTTGTTCTGTTTCATTGTTTCTTTAATTCTGTGGTTGTTGGAGTTCCATGCAGTTTGATTTTCTGGCACTTCTGGTTGTTTATTGATTTTAGATTGGTTGTTATCCTCCTTTTGGTAGTGCAAGGAAGTGAAGGGTTTCCACCTATGCCTCCCCATCTTGGCCAGAACTCTCTTAACTTTTTTTTAAATTTTATTTAGCTCTAGCTGGTGTGGTTCAGTGGATTAAGTGCCAGCCTGTGAACCAAAGGGTCACAGGTTCAATTCCTACTCAAGGCACATGCCTGGGACAGATCCCAATAAGAGGGTGAGCGAGAGGCAACCACAAATTGATGTTTCTCTCCCTCTTTCGCTCTCCCTTCCCCTCTCGCTAAAAATAAACACAATATTTTTAAAAATTTTTTGATTGATTTTAGAGAGGGGGGGAGGGGAGGTGGAGAGGGAAGGAGAAGAGGGGGAGAGAAAGAGAGGGGTGGGGCAAGAGAGAAACATCGATTTGTTGCTCTCCTGTATGTGCCCTGACCAGGAATTGAACCCACAATCTTGCCATACCAGGACAGCACTCTAACCAACTGAGCTACCTAGCCAGGGCATAATTTTACTTTTCCAATAAGGTGAGTCCTCAAAGTAATTATACATCATATTAATAATCTTTTTTAAGACAAAGTATATGAAACAAACTAAGATCTTGACCTATATGAGAGTTATGAGTGCTTTTCCAACTTGTGTTTTTATATGTGGGAGAGAGAGAGGAAAGGAAAGGAGAAGACAAAGAGAGAGAGAAGAGAGATGGGCGGAGGGGAGAGAAACAGAAAAAGACATATAGAGGATAAACTAATCCATAGATACCTACTAGTTTCAGTTTGAAAATCCCGGAAACCATCAAATATTGAACGTGCAGGCCGCCGTCTTTTAGGAGCTTTAGGGGGAAAAATAGAATTGATATAAAAATTTAAACATTAATTTTGAAACAATTCTAAAAACTTCCTTATCTATAGTAATTCTTATTTTGAAACACTCATAGATTCATAATGGTGGTCTCCTTCAAAAAATAAAGTATTTTAAAACCTTCAAGTTATTCATACATAATTAACTCAACCATCTTCAGCTCAACCATCTTGTTTTACAAATGAGAAAATTAAGGCCCAGTTAAGGAGACTTGACCAAACCTGTGTAAAGACAGGAAGAAAGAAGATTTTTAAGGACGACTCCTAAAGGAGATGAAGCTACAAATGTTGCCAGTATCTAATTCAGGTTAGCCTAAGGAAGCGATTTTCAACCAGTGTGCCACAGAATTTTTAAAACATGCAATACGTGACTATTTAGTCAGGGACACTGACCTCCTTTCTCCCTTAGATTGTCAAATAAAAAATGACAGCAGGCAACACAACAATAGCTGTCCTGTGTGAGTGAATCAAAATTATACCAATTTTTTCTGTCAGTTCAGCAAAACATATTTTTTGGTGTGCCACAGTTTTGCTAGTTTGTATGTGCCAAAAGATGCAAAGGTTGAAAATCACTGGCCTAAGAAATCTGACTACCCTTTGGCATAACACTTTATAACTGAGTTCCAAACTATACTTGAAAACTACTTCTTAGTAAATGGATATACATGTAAAATTATAAATACCAAAATACATTTTTAATTTTGGAAGAAAAAATTTTTCCAGTTACATAATGGTTTAGTAACAGAAAAGTGAATATAACCAAGGTCATCTGATACCCATGTACTGTGTCTATTACCCAATCCTGAAATATTTTACAGATGAAATCTAAAAAGCAATAGTCAAAATGTTATTTTCCTGTTTTATGTGTTTTCAAACATAAAAATATTTGCCAGATCATTTATATATATTACAATAAATAAGGACATTTAATGACTCCCACTATGGGTTATGGGTAATAGTCATTAAGTTAGCTTACTGCATTCCTGGCTAACATGTAACCAGAACAATATTCCATGTTAATAAATGATGATTACTAGTAAGATTAGATAGAAGGTATAAAAGTCCCTGACCCCACATCAAAGCACCTATGCCAACAGCCTGTGTTTGTTATTATATAGGATAATTCTATCTAAAAACTATTAAGAGAAAAAAACAAAACCGAAAAATGCAGAAAGAACCACATGTAAAAAATCTCATTTTTATTTAAAGAATTATCTGGCCTTATATCATTTATGCACATACTTGTATAAGTATTTTATTTAATTTGAAAGTTTTAGAAATTTAAATACTGCATCATTTTCCCCTTCTTCCATTCCTTTATTAAGAATCGAGGAATGTTCTTCTTTTCAATCCTGGAACTATTTTAAATCAAGAAGTCCTATTTCAAATGTATGTTTCTAGCAGGAATAATACAGTCTTTCAAGAATGTCTTCTTAAAACTCATCAGATACTTTTAAACCATAATAACTAAGGAAGTAAGAGTATGTTAGGACAAGACAGAATAGCTACCTAGGACAGCATGTTATTGGGCAGGTAGTTTTCATTCCTCCCATTCTCCCTTTCTCCCCCAACCTACCCACCCTCAATTTAGCCCTTCTCTATCAGACACTTGATCTCCTAGCTCTCTCTAGGAGCGATTCTCACTAGTTCCTCTTATTGCTAGCCTTCTACTCAACCCTTTTATTTCGTGGGTTCAATAACCTATTCCCAACTGTGTACTCTTTATTTATCCTACGTCTTCAAGAACCTCTCCAGAGCACAACACCTCTGGCCCTAGAACCATTACTACTCCTGCCTACCTCTTCAGTATGTGGTTTCCTGACTCTTCCAGACCATCATCTATAAACCAAACATCAGTCCTCTGCACTCTCATTGTTGCCTACATCATAGGAGTGCTGGTCACTGAGGCTAAAGAGGCTAACCTACTAAGAGCTAAAAGGAGCTTCATTGTTAGGAGAATAGGGCAGGTGGAGAAAAAATTTAGTGAAAAGAGTGACATTTTCACAAATCTGTTAACATCTGGCTAAAAGAATATATATGGATTTTTTGGTGTGCCGCTGCATTCTGTTCTGCCATCTGCTGCTATTCCTTTAGTTCAAATATATGAAGAAAATTAAAATTCAATTTTGCACAGATACATAGTTGTAAAAAGGAGTATTTTAATAGTATTTTAAGATAATTGTGAATATTCTCCTTTGATACTACACCAAAAATCAACCAGTGGAAGTTTCTTAAAGATTAGTTGAAGTGTGGAATCTGAAATCTTATCAATGAACTTCTCATACACTGCTCCATTAAAATCTATGGTTCTATGTGGTAGGCAGTCTCTAACATGGACCGCAATTATCCCTACCTTTCAAAATTCATAACTGTGTTTGAATAACTTGAGTATAAGCAAGATCAAATAGAATGTGGCAGAGGTGACAAGCCTGGATGGTATGTCACTTCCAATATTAGACTGAAAAAGATGGTGGCACTCTGGCTGGTGTGGCTCAGTGGATTGAGTGCTTGCCTGCGAACTAAGGGGTCACTGGTTCAATTCCCAGTCAAGGCACATGCCTGGGTTGTAGGCCAGGTCCCCAGTAGTGGGCTTGTGAGAGGCAACCACACATTGGGGGAAAAAAGAAATGGTGGCTGCATCTTGGAATGTCCCCTCTGGTTCTCTCATTTGCTCTGTGGTAAGGACCTGATGTCTCCAACCAACAACGACATGAGCAAGCTCAGAAAGAGAGATCCTCCTCTATTCAAGCTGTAAGATGATGGTACCCTGGGTGATACCTTGATTACACCCTCGTGAGATACCTTAACCAAAGGCAACTGGCTAAGCCACACCTGAATTCCTGATCCACAAAAACTGAGAAATAACAAATGTTTGTTGTTCTGAAATTTGTTACACAACAATACATATCTAATCTCTCTATGCAATCCACCATATGATATGAATAGATCTTTTACCCAGGCACAATTTTGTAAGATCGTGCATTGGCCTTTTGAAAATATTTGTTCAATGAGTTATGCATTCATTCCAAATATTGACCATTTCATTACATAATATTTTAAAAATCACCATCTGTTAAATGTCACCAATAATATCATCAGAAGGTCTTTAAGTAGCGACGTGTAATCAAGCTCACAATCGTGTATATAAACTTTCTAAAACTCCCATTTCTGCCTGAAAGCTTAAAAAAAAAAAATCACTGGTAACAAATAATATCAGCTGTTTGCCTTGAAGCAGTAACAGGTTTTGTTCATTTCCAAAAAAAATGTCTGCCACCCAGACCCGTGTAGCTCAGTTGGTTGGGCATTGTTCCGAAAAGCAAAAGGTCATGGGGTTCAATTCCCAGTCAGGGCACATGCCTGAGTTGTGGCTTTGGTCCCCAGTCAGGGTGCACATGAAAGGTAAATGGTTGATGTTTCTCTCTCACATCAATGTTTCAATGTTTCTTTCCCTCTCTTTCTCCTTCCTTTCCCCCCTCTCTAAAAATAAAGAACTAAAATCTTTAAAAAAAAAGTCTGCCAAATGCCTAGATCTAAATAACTATAAGCCTGTCTGAAAGAAAAAATAAACAAATGGGACTATAACAGACTAAAAAGGTTTTGCATAGCAAAGGAAATCATCAATAAACAGAAAAGACAATGTACTGAATGGCAGAAGATATTCACCAGTGATATACCTGTTAAGGGGTTAATGCCCAAATTTTATAAAGAACTCATACAACTGAATACCAAAATAAAAAACAGACAATCCAATTAAAAAATGGGCAGGATGTATGAATAGACACTTCTCAAAAGAGAACATACAGATGGCCAACAGACATATAAAAATAGGCTAAATATCACTAATCATCAGAAAAATGCAAACTAAAACCATAATATTATCACCCTACAACCTGTAAGAATGGCTATCAACAATAAATCCATAGTCCTAGCTGGTGTGGATCAGTGGGTTGAGCTCCTACCCAAGATCTGAAAGGTCACTGGTTTGATTCCCAGTCAAGGCACATGCCTGGGTTGTGGTCCAGGTCCCCAGCTGTGGGGTGGGGCGGGGGGGGGGTTGAGAGGCAACCAATCAATGTTTCTCTAGCACACAGATGTTTCTCTTCCTCTCTTTCTCCATCCTTCACTCTCTCTCTAAAAAATAAGTAAAATCTTAAAAAAAAAAAATCCACAAACAGCAAGTACTGGCAAGAATGTGGAAAAAAGGGAACCCTCATGTACTCTTGGTGGAAATGCAGACTGGGGCAGCCACCATGGAAAACAGTATGGAGGCTCCTCAAAATTTAAAAAATGCAACTCACTTACTACCCAGCAATTCTATTTCTGGGTATATATCTGAAGAAACCCAAAACACTAATTCAAAAGAATATATGCACCCCGTGTTCATTACAGTGTTATTTACAACAGCCAAGCTATGGAGGCAATCCAAATGATCATCAACAGCCAAATGGATAAAAAAGCTTGGAGCGCGCACACACACACACAATGGTATATTACTTGGCCATAAAAAAAGAACGAAACCTTACCATTTGAGACAGCACAGATGGACTTAGAGGGTACTATGCTAAGTGAAACAAGTCAGAGAAAGAGAAATACCATATAATTTTACTTATGTGTGGTAACTAAGGAACAAAATAAATGAATAAACAAAATTAAAATAGACAGACAGAGGACAGACTGATGGTTGCCAGAGGAGAGGAAGTTTGGGTAACTGGGTGAAAATGGTAAAGGGATTAAGAAGTACAAACTGGTAATTACAAAATAGTCACAGAGACAAAAAGTCCAACACAAGGTATAATTCAATAATACTGTAATACCTATATATGTGGTGCCAGGTGGGAACTGGAAATATTGAGTGGGACCAGCATTCCCACTCAAATGCAGGTGTACAGCATTTAACCACTATGCTGTACACCTGAAACTAATACATAATAATACTGACTGTAAACTGTAAGTGAAAAATAAAATTCAAAATAAGGAAATGGAATAAATTTAAAAATATCTATAGCTTGTCAGCAATCTACAAAAATAATGTTCCATTTAAAAAAGCAGCTCATTTAGTTTGTAATGCAAACAACTGTATAAGAACTTATCCTTAGTCCTTGCCAGGTAGTTCAGCTAGCTAGAGCATCATCCCAATTCACTAAAGTTGCAGGTTCGATCCCTGGTCAGGTCACATACAAGAATCAACCAACAAATACATAAATAAGTGGAATAACAAATCAATGTTTCTCTCCATCTAGCTCTCTAAAATCAATCAATCAATCAAGGATTTTAAAGAACGTGGAGGCATAGGCAGATACTCTTTGCTTACTCACATAACCAAAACAAGAACAACAAATTTAAAAACAAAAAGCAACCAGAACTGCCAGAAAATCAAACTGTATGGAAGTCCGACAACCAAGGAGTTAAAGAAACATCCATCCAGACTGGTAGGAGGTAGCCAGGCCAGAAAAGACACGTGGCACGGTGATGGAACAGGTGGGTTAGGTGACAGCTGGTGCTATAACACAACAAAGAGGGTTGCCCTGCCCTGGTGAACACCTAAGGCTCCGCCCCCTCATAACATAACAGGTGTGCCAATACAAAGAACTATAGCCCAAATGAAAGAACAGATCAAAGCTCCAGAGAAAAAAAAAGCAATGAGGAGATAGCCAACCCATCTGATGGAGAGTTTAAAACCCTGGTAATCAAGATGCTCACAGAACTGATTGAGCTTTGTGGCAAAATGAAGGAACAAATGAATGTTACCTGAAGTGAAATAAAGCAAAATATTCAGGGAACCAACAGTGAGGGGAAAAAAAACCAGGACTCAAATCAACAATTTGGAACAAAAGGAAAAAATAAACATCCAACCAGAACAGAAGAAGAAAGATTTTTTAAAAAATGAGGAGAGGCCTAAGAACCTCTGGGACAGCTTTAAACCTTCCAACATCTGAATCGTAGGGGTGCCAGAAGAACAACAGCAAGAAATTGAAAACTTATTTGAACAAATAATGAAAGAAAACTTCCCCAATCTGGCAAAGGAAATGGACTTCCCAGAGGCCCAGGAAGCCCACAAGAGTCCCAAAGAAGTTGGACCCAAAGAGGAACACACCAATGCACATCATCATTAAGTTACCCAAGATTAAAGATAAAGAATGAATCTTAAAAGCAGCAAGAAAAAGGAAAGAGTTACCTACAAAGGAGTGCCCATAAGGCTATCAGCTGATTTCTCAAAAGAAACCTTACAGGCAAGAAAGGGTTGGAAAGAAGTATTCCATCCAAGTCATGAAAGGCAAGGACCTATATCCAAGGTTACTCTATCCAGCAAAGCTATCATTTAGAATGGATGGGCAGATGAAGTGCTTCCCAGATAAGATCAAGTTCAAGGACTTTATCATCACCAAGCCATTATTACACAAAATGTTAAAGGGACTTATCTAAGACATAGAAAAAAATAAAAAACTATGAACAGTAAAATGCCAACAAATTCACAACTATCAACAACTGAACCTAAAAACAAAACAAAAAACAAAACAAAAACTAAGCAAACAACTAGAACAGGAACAGAATTAGAAAAATAGACATCACATGGAGAATTTTCAGTGGGGAAGGGGAGAGGAAGAATAGGGAGTAAAGGTACAGGGAAGAAGCATAATTGGTAGGCATAAAATAGATGGGGAGAGGTTAAGAATGGTATAGGAAACAGAGAAATCAAAGAACTTATATATACAACCCATGGACATGAATGAGAGGGGTGGGGAATGCAGGAGGGTTGGGGGATGTAGGGCAGAGGAGGAATAAAGGGGGAAAAATTGGGAAAACTGTAATAGCATAATCAATAAAATACTTTAAAAAAAAATCACACTTTAAATTAATACTGTCCTAAAAAGAAGTAGTTCTCTAAAGACCTTTCTTAGGTTATAATAAGTCTAATAATGAGAGTTCAGACTGACTTCCTAACTGTATAAAGTCATTCCCATCCTCCTCCTAATGTGTATCAAACAAAAGGTAAGATGAGGAAAGTGGGAGTTCAAACTCTTTTGTCTCTGTTCAACAGTAAAACAGCACAGACTCTATTTCCTGTAGTCTTCTCCACTCAAAGATCCTGCCTTCTTCCTTGCAATAAAGAGAACATAAATCTTACAAGGACAGTACTCCACAGCTCTAAAAATATTTGTAACACTTATATTTTAAAAAATTATTTGCTTTATTACTTCTAGTGTATTAACACAATAACTGGCTGAATCAAACAATACAGAAAGCACATAATATACTTTAATATTCAGATCTTACAGTTTTCTTCCTTCTATAGCTATGACTGAATCTACATGGTATATTCTTTTATTTCTTGCTACAGTAAAACCTGAAGCTAAGGTTAAAGATCAACCTTAAAAAAATACTCTCAATTAAGGTGCTTTTTCAATCAAAAGTCATTTATATAAAACTAATGAAAAAAAGAGAAACAGGCTCACAGATACAGAGAACAGACTGACAGCTGTCAGAGGATGGGGCTGGGGGCTGTGTGAAAAAGGTATAGGGATTAAGGGGAAAAAAAAACAACTCACAGACTTAGACAACAGTATGATGATTACCAGAGGGAAAGTGGGATGGAGAGAGGTAGGAAAGGGTAAAGGGGGGATAAACAGAGGCGGAAGGATACTTGACTTGGAATGATGAATGCACAATATACAGATGATGTATTATAGAACTGTACCCCTGAAACCTGTATTATTTTATTTAAAAATGTCACCAATAAATTCAATTTAAAAAAGGATACGGTTTATATAATTTTCTTCATCCCTCTCTTACAACTTATTTGTTCCCCTTTAGTTTAGTTTACCAGTAAAACCTTTTATTTTCCTATTTTCCTGCATTACTGTTCTCAATATGTACAACGTACATTTCTATGCATTTGTCTGTCCAACTAGATTACTTTGTCTTCTACTTTTATATATACCTATTAATACCTAAGATATTTGGCTCACAAAAAGTGTTATTAAACTAAAACAATAAATTTTCTGTAAATCTAATTATACATCCTATTTTTACCATCTTCTCTATATACCCAGACTGATATCACATTTTTTTTTGCATGGATTAGGTATCACTTTCTCCGTTGTCAAAATAGAAAAAACACATCTAGAAATTAAGAAATAGTTAAAAGTAAGGCACATCACAACACTAAGAATATGGCAATCAGGTAAGTATCCAGAACATAAAAATAACTGGAATCTTTTCTCTAGTGATATACTGATTGATTTCCATTACAAGCAGCAATTTCAAATTTTCCTCCCTTTGGCGTTCTGCAACAAAGAACAACTTTTTAGTCTGGTTCACTCCTTGGAACAACCAATTGTACAACTTTCCTGAGAAGAGTACACAAGATAAGAATTGACTATACACTAACAATCTGAGCAAGCCTTCACATCTTTTGATAGTTTCATTAAAATCCTAAAGGTAACAAAAAAGTCAAATAAAGCTAAGGAAAAAAGGAGAACTTACCACCAAACAAAGGTTCAGGTTCCACCAATATTTCCTGCTTTTGAGGAATTGGGGCACGAACTTCTTCTCTATTCAAAAAAAGTGGGAAAATACCAAAATCAAGAGTTGTTTTGCTACCTGTTCTTTCTGTAACTATTGTGAGTGCATTCAAATAAATAAGTAATGAACACCAGACTTAACTTTCAGGAACCACAGTGATGTATAATGTTTCCATATAGAGATCAATTGGAATTAAAGTACATGGTAATTCAAATGATTTATAAAGAAAGAGAACAAAGTATTTCTCCTTCCCACTCAAGTTCCCTGCCCTAAATTCTTAAAAAAAAAAAAAAAAAAAAAAAAAAAGGGAGGGGAGGCATTAATTAAAAAAAAAAATCAGGCCTTGGCTAGAGTGTCATCCTAATACAACAAGGTTGTGGGTTCCATCCCCACTCAGGACATGTACAAAAATCAACCAATGGCCCCAACTGGTGTGGCTCAGATGGCTGGATATCATTCTGAAAACACAAAGGTCACTGGTTTGATTCCCAGTCAGGGTATACACCTGAGTTGCAGGTTTGGTTCCCAGTTGAGGCATGTACAAAAGGTAGTCAATCGGTGTTTCTCTCCCTCTCCCTCTCCTTCTCCCTCCCTTCTCCTCTAGGATAAAATTTAAAAAAATAAAAAAGAACCTACTGATGAATGCATATATAAATGGAACAAATCGATGTTTATCTCTATCCCTCTCTCTCTCTCTCTCTCTCAAAATCAACACATAAAAATATTTTCAAATAAAAAATTTAAAAATCAGGCAAAAAATTAATTGAAAAATATTGGCTTAATAAAAGCATTATTAGTACCACATCAAATAAATAATTACACAGATATTAAAATAAGCTTAACAAAACATAAAGTGAGTTCTATGCTAGTTATGAAGATGGCTAACATAGGTATTACTCTGGATTATTTATTAAATAGACCCTACTATACAGAAAAGAAAAAATAATTACTCAATTTTTTAAAATTTATTTTTAGAGAGAGGAGAAGGGAGGGAGAAAGAGAGGGAGAGAAACATTAATCGGTTACCTCTCGCACGCCCCCAAACTGGGACCTGGCCTGCAAACCAGGCATGTGTCCTGGCCAGTGATCAAACCTGTGACCTTTCTGTTTGTAGGACGATGCCCAATGCACTGAGCCACACCAGTCAGGGTAAATACTCATCTTTTAAAAGCCTATAAACCCTTCAAAGTTTACCTCAAGAGTTTACTAATAATCCATGTCTTCCAGTAAAAAAACAAAAACAAAAAACCCTCATTTCGATATACGGTAAAAATGGTGTATGTTCCTTTAAATATCAGCTTATTTTACAGTTTTAACTCAAATATTAAATTCTACTAATTAATGTTCACAGCAAATAGTAGGTTCCAAATTTATTATCTTCCTGCTTATAATGTTAAGTTAGGCCCTATGTTTTTCTTTCAGGTGTTTCTAATAGTAATAACTGAACTTAAGGCAGTTAAGGTCAGTTATTGTTTTTTGTTATCTAAGAACTTTTGTTATATTCTTGTTTTTTGATATCTAAGAGTCAGAACTCCAAAATATACTTTATGAAATAAAGAATAAACATTCATTTGTCAACAAGAACTAACATCCAGTAATCAAAGAACTAGACAAAGAAATATGCAGTAAGACTAATGACTGAAGGATAAAAAAAATTCAAAATTGCCCTGGCTGGTGTGGCTCAGTGGATGGAGTGCAGGCTGCGAACCAAAGAGTCACCTATTCAATTCCCAGTCAGCGCAGATGCCTGGGTTGCAGGCCAGGTCCCCAGTAGAGGGCGTGTGAGAGGCAACCACACATTGGTGTTTCTTTCCCTCTTTCTCCTTCCCCTCTGTCTAAAATAAAATAAAACCATTTTAAAAATTTCAAAATGATATTAAGTACTCTTTCCTACTGCTTAAACACAGAATTTCAATAATCTGAATAGACAATATATTTGTAAGAGGAAGCTCTATTAACCCTCTTTCATTAAAGAAAAACAAACCATTATCTTAAGAAAACTAAGATTCTAAAAGATATCTTTTACCTAAATAAATCTTTACATTTATATAAAATTATCTCAATCGGCAGTAGTCTCTATACAGAAAGAATTGATTACTACATTATCTGAGGGTACCTTTCCCAAGATTTTTAACTACCTACCATGATGGAAGAATGAAACAGAAAAGGTAAACTGTAAAGAGTAAAAATTACAGTTTAGAAATTAGGAGCCACTATCAAATGTTAACCAATTAGTAATACAAATAATCTATGTCAAATTATAATGTAATTCAGGCCCTGACTGGTATGACTCAGTTGGTTGACTGTCGTCCCACAAAGAGAAAGGTCATGAGTTTGATTCCTGGTCAGGGCACACGCCTGGGTTTCAAGTTCTGTCCTCAGTTGAGGTGAGTATGAGAGGCAACCAATCGATGTTTCTCTCACATTGATGTTTCTCTCCCTCTCTTCCCTTCCCCTTTCTCTAAAAATAAATAAATAAAATATTTTTAAAAAATTATAATGGAATTCAGAGGGAAAGATATTCATATATAAAAAACATTTTTAAACACAATTAAAAAAACATGTTTTATACAGTGTGGACAGATAGGTTCTCCCAAATCTGCTGTGAATACCTGCTATTCAAGTTTCTGTAAAGTAAATCATGTTTTCATAATGATTTACAAGCTGTGTTGATAGAGAATGGGATACATGGCCAACACTGACAAGAAAAAACTTTATAAAGTATTAACAATAATCTCTGAAATTCATGCTTCATGTGGAAACAATATTACTCTAGAATCTATAACTATAGCAATAAAAGAGGCAAGAGTGTCCTGAATGTTATTTGGCCTCTAAATCTATGTCTAATTTAGTAAAAATAAAATCAGATCTTTTGCCTATCCCTATTTAAGGGGATTCCTCTATTTTGTATTTCATGTTAAAAACAATGAGTGATAAAGGACAAATATCAAAGTATTATTTAAGAATCTTTTAAATTTTGGTTTATTTTATTTTTTTAAAGATTTTTATTTATTTTTAGATAGAGGGGAAGGGAGGGAGGAAGAGGGGGAGAGAAACATCATCGTGTAGCTGCCTCCCACCACCCCCCTACTGGGGACCCAGCCAGCATCCCAGGTAAGTGCCCCCATTGGGAATCGAACCAGCGACCCCCCAGTTCACAGGCCAGCACTCAGTCCACTGAGCCACACCAGCTGGGGCTAAATTTTGTTTGTTTGTTTTTAAACAAAAACAATCAATGGTTTTCCTTTGAGTAATGTTCATTTCTAGTATTTTCCAAAGACTGCTAGAATTTTGCCCAGAAGATATTCATTTCAAACTCTCACTGGTATCTACGGGCAAAAAAGAACAAATCTGCTTACCACTAATTATTATTCTCTATATGTACAATTCTATATGCTGAAGGTGTTTCTAACAACTAACTACATATAACTATTTAAGGTATAAAGGACTAGAATTATTTTTCAAAACTTTTTCATGGGGCTGGTGCATCTCTCCACACCATGCCCTTCTCCTCTCTTAGATAGTGAATAAAAGCTTTATTCTCTACGCACACACACACACACAAAATTTTTCATGGCATGGTTCCAAGTTTAATCCCCGGTCAGGACACATATAAAGACTCAACCAATGAATGCATGAATAAGTAAGACAACTTACTTGATGTTTCTCTCTCTTCCTCTTTCTCTCTAAAATCAATTAAAACAATTTTTTTTTCATGACAATGAAAAATGGGACAATGTTAGAAAATCTAGCATGGGAAATTTTATCGTTATTTGGCTTCACTTCCCTATCTGCTATTTAATTGTTGTGTACCTTGGGAAAATGACTATACCTCTACTTCCTCATCTATAAAATGTGGATAAGGCCATCCTACAGGGTTCTTTTGAGGATTAAATAACAGACATGACAGTGTCTTAGTGAATTTAAAGTTGCAAGTGTAAAACTTTCCATTTGACACTTTTTCAGATACTTTCAACTTACAATTTTCTTCAAAAACAAAAAATTAACCTGATAAAAATGCAACTACTTGATTTAGGCAGGAGGTTGCTCCTAATAAGAAATAATAAATTCAGCCCTGGCTGGTGTGGAGCACCGATGTGGAAACCAAAGGGTCACCAGTTCCATTCCCAGTCAGGGTACATGCCTAGGTTGCTAGCCAAGTCAGGTCCCCAGTGGAGGGCGCGTGAGAGGCAATTGCGTACTGATGTTTCTCCCTCTTTCTCCCTCCCTTACCTTCTGTCTAAAATAAATAAATAAATAAATAAATAAATGATTTAAGAAAAAAGAAATAATAAATTCATACTCTGTGTGTGGTCTAACAGTAGAGACACTTGCTGAACTGGTACTGGGCTCTTCAGCGATTCCACCACCATCCAAAAACATGGTGACTGCCATCTCCAGATTATTGTTGCAGGCTTCAAGCATATGTTTCCCTACACTTTCACTTGCACCTGAAATATAAAAAAATAAAAAAAAAAAAAAGGAAAAATATTTTTTAAAAGACACCTTCTTATATTCAGTTCTAATAAGAATACAGAATTCCCAAGCAAATTAATACATTTTTCCTTTAAGAATGAATGACTTTAGGCCCTGGCTGAGTAGCTTAGTTGGTGGCATCCTGATACGCCAAGGTTGTGGGTTTGATCCCCCAGTCAGGGCAGGGCACAAACAAGAATCAGCCAATGAATGCAAAAATAAGTGAAACAACAATTCAGTGTTTTTCTCTCTCCCTTCCTCTCTCTAGAAAAATCAATTTAAAAAATGAATGACTTTAAAGAACTTTAAACTTCTGCACTGTTGCTATAGTTTGAACATATACAGAGCTAGAAAAGTAACAGCTTTAAAGATTTTATTTATTTATTTTTAAAGAGAGTGGAAGGGAAGGAGAAAGAAAGGGAGAGAAACATCAGTGTGGTTGCCACACGGGTACATGAGAGGCCCACAACCCACACATGTGCCCCTCTGGGAATCGAACCACTGACTCTTTGGTTCACAGGCCAACACTCAATACACTAAGCCACACCAGCCAGGGCGGAAAGCAGCAGCTTTAAAATAGCAGCCTTCCTTCATAATAAAACAAAAACTAAATAAAGCATTTATTTGACTTGTCTTTAAATGGACTAACTATATATTTGTTAATAAGCCAAAAAAAGATAAAGAAAAATGAAAGACTACATTCTACAAAGTTGGAAATTATTAGAAACAATGCATTTCATTTCTACTTAAAAAAAGTATTTTTCATAACAGTGGGAGAGAAGTGGGATAGAACATTTTTGTCAAAGATATAACTAAGTCAAAACCTTGTAAGAAATGTCAATCTTAGTAATTTAAAACTTCCCCTATCAGCCCTGGCTGGTGTGGCTCAGTGGATTGAGTGCCAGCCTGCAAACCAAAGGGTCCCTGGTTCAATTCCCAGTCAGGGCACATGTGGGCCAGGTCCCAAGTGGGGGGCACAGAAGAGGCAACCACACACTGATATTTCTCTCCCTCTCTTTCTCCCTCCCTTCCCCTCTGTGTAAAAATAAATAAAATCTATTTTTTTAAAAACTGCCCTTATCAAACATTTATGCATGTACAAAACAGCATAGTTTGTTAGATGCAATATAAATTAGTAAAGCCTTTTAGGAAAACAATTTTACAGCATGTATCAAAACACAAAAATACTCATTCCTTTTTTGACCCAGTAATTTGGGCTTGTAGTCAAAGGAAGACTTATTCTTTTATTATTTACTCTACACAAAATAATACATGCATATATTGCTTCTCAGCCTTTTGGCTAAGATCAAGTGTAGTATCTGTTCTTATCAGTTTAATATCTGATACGTCCGCGATCGAGGACATTATAGTAAATGGATTTTTGGAGCTGGGAGATGGAATAGGAGCTTGCTCCATCCACTCCATGCATCGACGCAGTGTTGCAATACTTCCGGGAACGGTGCACTGAAAAAAAATAAAATAAAACACAAAAACATGTCCATATATATATATGCAGTATAACTTCAATTAACATGAAAAATTGAAAACATAAATGTTCAATAGTAGAATCTGAATTATAGAATCTACTTGATGAAACACTTTGTGGTCATTAAAAAGTAGCACAGGCTGGCCCAGCTGGTGTAGATCAGTGGACTGAGCGCAGGCTGGGAAACAGAGGGTCCCGGTTCGATTCCCAGTCGGGGCACATGCCTGGGTTGCAGGCCAGGTCCCCAGTGAGGGCCATGTGAGAGGCAACCGTACATTGCTCTTTCTCCCTCCCTTCTCTTCTCTCTAAAAATAAATAAATAAAATCTTTTAAAAAAAAATTATAAAAAAAAGTAGCACAGGCTTTCTATTTGGGATGACTCCTTCTACCTGAATGATGTCCCTTATAATCTACTCCATTAAGGTCTGTTGGTTGTGTGTGTGTTTTGCAAGGTGGGGCATAGTGGGACGAGGGGGTCTGAAAGACAGTTTTATTGAATATATTTTTTTGAGGCTGACAGCTATTTTCTCGCAGTACATTGAAGATAGCATTCCAATGTTCTCTGGCTTCTGTTGTTGCTGCTAGGATATCAGATAATTAGAAAAACATTTATATAGCAATCTGCTGTTTCTCTCCAGTTGCTTTTAAGTTCTCTGTCTTTGGTCTTCTGCAGTTTCACTGTAATTTGTCAAGGCTTGGGATTCACTGGACTTCCACTATCTGTAAGAACATTATCTTTTTAAAAATTTTTTATTTATTTATTTTTAGAGAGAGGGTAAGGGAGAGAGACAGAGAGGGAGAGAAACAGCAATCAATTGCCTCTCCTACACACCCCAACCGAGGACCCACCCTGCAACCCAGGCACGTGCTCTGACAGGGAATCAAACTGGGAATTAAACCTTTGCAAGATGAAGTCCAACCGAGCCACACTGGTCAGGGACAATTGTTTTTTTTAATACTCATCCAAAGATATGTTTTTTTGTTAATTTTAGAGAGATAGTAAGGGAAAGAGGGAAAAGAAAACTCCATGTGCAAGAGAAACAGTGGCGTCTCACACATGCACCAACTGGCGATTGAACACACAGCCTTTTGGTGTACAGGGACAATGCTCCAGCCAACTGAGCCACCCAGCTAGGATAAGAACTGTTATCTCTTATCAATTCTGAAAAATTCTCAGCCTTTTCTACTTAATGATTACCTTACTTCTCCAGTCATACTTATTTCCTTCTGAAACTCCAATTAGATGTATGTTACAACTCTTCACTCTAGGCTAGGCTAATCTGTTTTTTATCTGCTCACTGATTTTTAATTTGTTAGTTTTCATAATTAGAAGTTCTATTGATTTTTTCCTAATCTGCTTGATCATGATTCGGAGACCCTTACCTCATACTCATATTTCAGTATTAATTACACTTATTGGAGTTACTAAGACAAAATATAGCTTTCTGCAATCTCTGGGGGGCCACTGCCTTGTCTCTGCTGGCTCTTGCTTACTGTGCCATGGTTTTTTGTGCACTGTCATTTTTTTGACTGAGATCTCATGTGTCTTAGAATTTTAACCTGTAGATTTTTGAATCTTGGGTTGAAGGATTCCTCAGAGGATATGATTTGATAGATTTTGTAAGGCATCTGTGGGCTCTGGCAAACAGGGACCATTTCAAATATATTCTTGACCTGAAGTTTTACAAGACCACATGGGAAATGTGACCCTGTATGAACGGTCACTCCCCAACTACCAAGGTTGACACAGTAAAGTCAACTTCATTAAGGGGCACAGACCTTCTTTCAGACCCCTCTTCTTAGGAAGGCCACAGGCTTTGTTTCCTGCTTCTTCCACCCTATCACACTATCAAAAGAGGTCAGCTCAATCCAGCTTGGGTGGATTCCACCAGGATGAAGGCTTGCTTTAAATCTAGCCAATATTTGCATTCCCAATTTCATTTCATTTTTAGTCTCTATATAGTTCTTACTTTCTTGCCAGCCCAACGATCATTCTGGAAAAAAAAATAATTTTAATAGCTATTTTATTCAGGATTTTTTTCGCAGCAGGAAGGTTATCTGCATTATCTCTCTAGTTTAGCCATACTGACAGAAAGGGAAGTGCTGACTCTACTCTTAACATCTCTCATGTGTTTTCTCTACCACTATCTCCAAGGCTTTAAAGCAAGCTCTCAGTGTGTCTTACTTGGATTACTATAATAGGCTCCTAACTGATCATTCTATCTTCCACCTGGCTGCTACTGTCATGTTCCAAAATACATGGCTGACTGTATCACACCCAAGTTTAAATTCTTTAATACTTTCTGACATCTACAAAGTCCTTACGATATGGAAAGTCTTTGTGGTTGGGTCTCAGCTTATCTCTCTGGCTTTGCCTCTCCTTTTCCCCATCCTATACAATGTAGTATAGTCATACTGAATTACGTGCTTGGAATATCTGTATCCTCCTCATCCCTATCTTCTACCTCAGCTGGTTGATGCATGCTCTATAATCACCCTAAGTGTTACTGTGTCAACTTGTTTGCTAAGCATTCTCTACACTACCTCCCAATTCCTATCCCTCTGACCCTCTGATACTACTAAGCAGTAAATGTTGGTTTACTTTCTGGTTCCTCCAAAAGAGAAGCTTCTTATTTAATTTGATTTATTTTAATTTTTTTCCATCACCTATACCCTCTTCCATCTCACCCAACCCTCAGCAATCACCACACTGTTGTCCATGTCCATGAGTTCTAACACAGGGATTGGCTTTTGTCTTGGTGTCCCCAATGTCTAGCATGTATGCTTGTATGTGATCAACGTCTAATAAACTGACTTAGAGCTACCTCATAGCACTCCAGCTCACCAGAGAAGGGCCAGGCTTCAGCCAAAACAACTCTTCTATATCCTTTGAATTTTATACTGTGTGCACATATTCATGTTTTAAATTTCATTTATAAAGCAATATGGTTATACTATGAAAATCACAAACAGCAAATGGGTACTTAGGATAAGTGAAGATAAAATTTCCAACAAGAGCATCACATACATATTATAGACGTGCTATATCCCAATGTAAAATGAAAATTACATATTCCAAAAACTGTCAGATGACACAGGAGCTATAGCTTTGTCAGATATCTGATGAAGACATATACCTATAATGCCAGTGAACAAAATTATTTCATAAAATATGAGTGAAAAATCATTAATATACACTATTATGATTTAACATTAAATCAATTATAAAACACTTCAAAAAACATATCAGTGCATTTCACTTAAATCTCCAGAAAATTAATATATTTGTATTGGCCAAAAAATCTTTTTTGGGGAATTGGACAAATAAAGAATTGCCTTTTATTTAGGGTTTGCCTTATATTTAGGTATACGAGTCCAGAAAAAGTCCAACCATTGTTAATATAACAAGGACAGTTTGCACAACACCAATGTAACCTGGCAGCCAAGGAGAGTGGGCTGGATTGTACATGTGTGAACAATGACAACTTCACTGTGCTAGTCAGTGGGGGCAGTAGACGCCACTGAGTGAGCATGTCTACTGTGTGGCCATTGCATTCAGAATGACTGAGCAAGTAAAGCAATAAATCTGCATCCAATTTTGAGTAAAGCTTGAACATTCCTCCAAGGAAACCATTTGGATGATTCAGAGGGCCACAGCTATGGTAACTGGTGATTAGCAGCTTCATCATGATAATGCATCTGCTCATGCATCACATCTTGTGCAGAGTTTTTTGGCAAAACATCAAATCTCCCAGGGGATTCAGCCCCGCTATAGCCCAGATTTGGCACTCTGCGACTTCTGGCTTCTCCCAAAACTAAAATCACCTTTGAAAGGGAAGAGATTCCAGACCTTTGAACAAATTCAGGAAAATATGACCGGCAGCTGATGGCGAATGGGAGAACTGTGTGAGGTCCCAACGTGCCTACTTTGAAGGGGCCTAAGGCATCACTGTCTTATGTACAATGTTTCTTATATTGTGTATCTTCTTCAAGAAATGTCTCTATTTTTCATATTACATGGTTGGATACTTCCTGGACAGACCCAGTATATGGTAATTTAACTTACATAAGGCTAGGATTGTTTTTTCCTTTAAAGGGGTGACATACGGTATATTAAATTAAATTGTGGACCAGGTCCCTAGCTGGGTGCTAGAGGCAACCAGTTGATGTTTCTCTCACACATTGATGTTTTTCTCTCCCTCTCCTCCTCCTTTCCCCTCTAAAAATAAATAAAATTTAAAAAAGAAATGTAATCTGAAAAACAAATACAAATTTTTTGAGGGTGTAAAAATTAATAAAGGGAAACTTCACTAAAATGGAATTGGGAGGCCAGAATGGGGAGCTCTCACACAGTACTATTCCATGTCAATTACATGAAAAATTCAATTAGAGACCCCCAACAAAAGAAATCTTCAACAGGAAAAAATGAATTACAGGCCCAACAAAAAAAGATGTACATTCGCCCTGGCTGGTGTAGCTCAGTGGATTGAGCGTGGGCTGGGAACCAAAGGGTCCCGGTTCGATTCCCAGTCAGGGCACATGCCTAGGTTGCAGGCCAGGTCCCCGTGAGGGCCATGAGAGAGGCAACCATACATTGCTGTTTCTCTCCCTCTCTGTCTCCTTCCTTTCCCCTCTCTCTAAAAATAAATAAAAATAAAATCTTTAAAAAAAAAAAAAAAAAAAAAGATGTACATTGCATCTCCTACAAGAAATCAATTATCACAGCAACTCTTCATTCAAGGAACGAAAAAACGTCATGTCCTTGAACTGTCATCTCCCTGAACTATTATTTATTGCTTTTCTCCAATGGACTTTCAAAACAACCCTCCCATCTTTCTCCTTTTTCTCCATAATTTTCCTCTCCTTTGTTTGTTGGTCTTGCCTGTGGCTTTTGCTATAACTTGCTTGTCCCAAACTGTTCCCAAATAAACCCATATTGCTGGTAAAATAACTTTTATTTTTAAGGTCAACAAAGGGGAGGAGGAGCTCACGTATCACAATAATCAACTTTATGTTAGGTAATTAAATACAAACTCTTGGGGAAAAACAACAAAAATTTGATGGACAACTTCAAGATTCATAGTATTATTTCTCATAAAACCTGAGGTTTTCATTGCTTCCCTAATATTTTTACACTATGTCCAGTTATATACTGTGCTATATTATTATACTTCTTAAATGCTAGTCTAAAAGTTCAGTGTCTACTGTACTCCACCATTTTAATTTACTTACCTACGCAGCAGACTCTCAAAGTTAAAACGTTTCTATAGGCAGACTACTCTGGTAGTTAGTTCTAGCAGAGAGATACATACTCCAACTCTGGAGCTTTCAGGATGGTGACCTCTAAGAGCTTTCAAATAGGGGGAAGGGGACAATCTACCTATGAAGATTGCTTGAAAGGAAAGTACATGCTAAATCCTAGCAAGACTGAAAAAGACAGTTTTAGAGAGGGGCCCAAGAAGCAAAGTATACCATTAACTTTCTTATAGAAAGGCAAATTATCTGAGCCATCTGTACTTGTATAATCAGTCATTCTTAGATAACTGAAAGATAATTAAAGGTACCAGTGGTTCTTAAGGTCCAGAAGTAGTAGAGACATTTAGTAATATGAAAGACCACTTTTGGTGTTTCATGAATTAGGGATGGGGGTATTACTGGCATTCAGTGGAGAGAAGCTGGGGGTGTTGTATTAGTTTGAAAACTGACCCCTCCCCCCAAAACTGCACATGCCCTCATTATTGACTTCTAGCCACCAGAACTATGAGAGAATGCGTGTTAAGCAATGCAGTTTGTCACAACAGCCACAGGAAACTAATATAAGTACAAAATCTTCTGCAATGGATGGAACAGTCCTACACAACAAAAAGTGTCCCGGCCAAAATATCAGTCCCACTCCCACTGAGCTAAACAGAGGAACGTGAGGAAGTGAAGGTTAGTTAACCTAGGAGAGGACAGAAGAAAAGTCAGTCTAAATGATATAGGGGGAAGGAACAATGATAGTTACAAGTTTCATCTATATCCTAAGAAGTAATAACAATTTCTGACGGGTCAGCTGAAAAAATTTGAACTTCCCTCTTATTATATTCCAAATAAAGAACCTATCTTTCTAAGGGGAAGGAGCTAATAAGTTTGCAGATTTAAACTACCTGAAAACTTCCTTAAATGGCCTTATTTTGAGGTCCCAATATTGTAGGTAGCAACAGGACAGCTTAATCTAACCCAATGTTCTTAGTTTATTCAGGCTGCTATAATAAAAATACCACAGACTGGACAGTTTAGACATCAAAAATGTATTTTTCAGTTCTGGAGGCTGGGGAGTCCAAGATGAAGGCTCCAGCAGCTTTGGTGTGTGGTACAGGCTCCTTCCTGCTTCACGGACAGCCATCTTCTCACTGTGTTCTCACATGGCAGGAGGGACCAGAGAACTCTCTGGGTGCTCTTTTTTAAGGACACTGAACAGAGTTCATGTGAGCTCTATCCTCATGACCTAATCACCTCCCAAAGGACCCACACATCCTGATACCATCACATTAGGCATTAGTGTTTTAATTTTTATTTACTGATTTGAGAGAGAAAAAGAGAGACAGACAGACAGAGACAGAGACACAGAGAGAGAAACATCGATTTGTTGTTCCACTTGTTCGGTTGATTCTTCTATGCCCCCTGACAGGTGCTCAAACTGCAAAGATAGCCGGAAACCTGTAATAAAGTCCATGTCTCCACCACAACTGGAAAGAAGAACCAATATTTAGTAGCAGGGGAAAACAGAGACTATATGCCTAGACTCTACACTATTTTGAGTACCAAAAGGATAGTCTCTTCACTTATGATCAAGGAACCAAAGTATAGCAGTCACAGAGTTGTAGAGGGAGAAAAATCCCTCTACAAACCCCTCCTTGACCCAGAGGAACAGAGCACAGAAATGACAGGGACACAAAGAAGTTACTTTTTTGTGTCCCTACATTTCCCCCAGAAATGAAAACACAGTAAACCAGCCCGGCTGGTGTAGCTCAGTGGATTGAGCGCAGGCTGGGAACCAAGCGGTCCCGGTTCGATTCCCAGTCGGGGCACATGCCTGGGTTGCAGGCTGGGTCCCCAGTGAGGGCCATGTGAGAGGCAACCACACATTGCTGTTTCTCTCCCTCTCTTTCTCCTTCCCCTCTCTCTAAAAAAATAAATAAATAAAAATCTTTATAAAAAAAAAAAACACAGTAAACCAGACTACCCATTAAAGAAATGGGAGTGGATGAGAGTTTTAAGAAATAAGATGAAAGTTTAACCTCCTCATCAGTCTCCCATCCTGGAGTTGTTAAGCATTCAGAATACAAAGCGTTAAAAGGAAACAAAACCGAATATGCAGAAAACTAAATTTATTAAGTACAAAAGGAATGAAATGATTAATTTAGGGGAATGAAATATTTAAACAAAGCTAATTTTTGTTAGATCAACAAAAGGAGCCTACAGTGAGGTAAGTAGTAACATGGAGGAAAATGCATGGGTCTGGGAGTAAAGACACCAGCGTTCCAGTCCCTGTTCCACCATTAACTAGACCGGTGTAGAACAGCTAGCCATTATTAGCCCACAACAAGATAAAAACAGAAATTCCAGTGTAAGAATTTAGAAACTTTTACAGCAATGTGAGAATAATTTTATGTCTGTTGAATCTAATAATAAAAAGTTGAGGCTTGAAAGATTTATGGATGACAAATTATCATATGAAAAAATAACCAATATCATTAATCACTAGGGAAATGCAAATTAAAACCACAATGTGCCAAACCATTACACACCTATTAAAATGGCTACAAGAATTTTAAAATACCAAATGGACAACTGGATTCTCATACACTGCTGATGGGAATGCAAAATAGTAGTAGTGACTTTGGAAAACTGGCAATTTCTGAAAGTTATACACCTATCATATGATCCAATAATCCCATTCATATGTACTTATCCAAAGGGAGACAAAACAGGCTTATACACTAATGTTTTTAGCAGCTTTATTTATAATTCCCCAAACTGGAAACAATACAATTAGCCAATCATTTAATGAATGGATAAACAAACATGGTATACTATTGACCAATAAAAAGAACTACTCATACCACAACAAGAAGAATGAATTTCAAATACAGTATACTAAGTGCAAGAAACCAGACTGAAAATATTAAATACTGTGTTTCATTTATATCATATCTGGAAAAGAAAAACTACTAATAGACCAAAAGATTAGGCTACAGGTGGGGAGAGGAACTGACTACAAAGAGGTAGGAGGAATTTTTTGAGAGTGATAGAGCTGTTGTACATCCTGAGGTTACATGATTGTATGTGCTTATCAAAACTTATGAGTATACACTAAAAAGAGTAGATTTTATTGTATGTACATTATACCTTAATTTTTAAAGATTTGGGCTTACATTTATATTGTTGTTTTTATTTCACTTTCAAGCAATTAATTTTAATTGTTTTTTATGGAAGTTTTGGTACATGAAGAATGAATTTTTAAAAAATTTTTATTGATTGGCTTTTAGAAAGAGAGGAAGGGAGAAAGAAAAAGAAACACTGATTTGCTCCACTTATGTACGCATTCATTGGTTGATTATTGTGTGTGCCCTGACCTGGGATCAAACCCAAAACTTTGGTGTAGCAGGATGACACTCTGACTGACTGAGCTACCCAGATAGGGCCTTAAATTTTTTTTAAAGGTCCTTTCCTACAAATAAAGTTGAAGAGGACTAACCTAAGTCACTTTTCTTCTCTGGGCTTTTAATTTCTCATTCGATTAATTCAAAAAATGAGTCATAACAGTTTCTAAGAAACCATATAGCTCTAACCAAAACAACAACAACAACAACAACAACAACAACAAAAACCTCCATATGTAAGAATATCCAATGATTTCTGGCTTCCTAAAGTGCCTCCATATTTGAGGTAGTTCCATACTGCTGATGTTAGAAGTACCATTACACTCTTCTGGGTTTCCTCCTTAATCTTTGGTTTATCTTTGCAGTCTGTCAGATGTTAGTGTTCCTTCAGCTTTGTATTCTGACGCCTAGTATTTTCTCACCCAACACTCTCCCCTGGCAAACTGCCATCCACTTTTAAAGTTTCAACAGACACCAATATGACCGACTCCTCAGGGGTCACTCCTCCTTCCAGATCCAAATATTTATTTGCTCATTGAACAGCTCCAATTAGAAGTCCCACAGGCAACAACTAATCTAACACTGAATTACTCATCTTCTCCCCACCCAAACTTCTACTATCCCACACCTTCACAAATAGCAGCATTAGGTACCTAGATGTCCAGAACAGAATCCTAAATTTGGTTCTGACTCCTCTAACTTCTTCCCATGTGTTTCAGAACCCAATTCTCTGCCACTGACTTATTTCAGAATACCAGATGTCTTTCCTGGACTAATACAACAGTCTTCTATTGATCTCTATGTCTGCCTCTTCTCCACTATGGCCAAGTAGCTTTTTCTAAAAAATCCAAATCTGATTATGTCACTTCTCTAATTAAAACTTCACTGATTCCCACTACACTCAGAATTCAAGATATTTTTTTAACATGGGTTACAAGGCCCTTCCTAATCTGACACTCAATTAATCTAGTCAGCTCTATTTGTTCCATCTCCCACTAGCTATGCCCTATTCATTCGGAATGATCAATTCCCTAAACCTACTTACTGTCTTTGCTTTCTTGTCTCTGTATGGGTATGTCTGTCCCTGCTTCCTCCAGGCCATCATACATGTCCCTCCTGCTAGAAACATCTCTCCTCTAGGTTTCAGTTAAGAATTATTTCTTCTGAGAAGACTTTCTTGACCTCCCACTTTTGTGCTCCACAATACATCTTCCTGCTGTATTACAATACCGATATATGTGGCTGTATTCACGTTAAACTTCAAGCTTTTGAGGATATACACCCTGTCCTGCTCATAGCATTATCCCCTGGATCTTAACAATACCTGGCACATAGCAATCTATCAATAAATATTGAATGCATTATTAAGATTCCATTCAAACTTAAGAAAAATTATTACCTCCCTAAATTTCTGTTCAAACGTCATTATCACCTTTTGAAATAGTCCTTAAAATTCCAAGTTTTCTTTTGATATATAGATACTTGCAACCACCTTTCCTGAGAGACAGCTTGAATATATTTTAATACTAACCCAAGAGAAATGTACTGTAAAAAAAGACTATGAATGGAAATCAGCCAAAAAACCAAATACTACACATACCAGCTTCTAATTTCTATAACAAATATACATTCATTCAACAACTTTAGAGAAATATTAAACTAAGGTCTCTTATACAAAGTATGAAAGTATAGAAACTGAGGTTCTATACTTTCATTAAGTATATGAATGCCTTTTATGCACAAAGCTCTAGAATCCTATACTAGCAAGCTCTTGTCTTCCCAGAGTACTTTCTATTCCTTCATATTTTGTCCTTACCTTCTGAATGACTATTTATTTTTACCTATTCTCTTATCTCAACAATTATTCTGATTATATCTGTGCATTTTGTATATGTATGGCTAGATATCAGCCCAAGTTGTTGTTAATGGGTAAAGCCATAGTTTAAAACATTTTTTTAACTTAAAAAATTTTTTTAAATTGTACTTATGGAATTACCTTCAGACCCAACAGCATATTCTTTCCTCATATTTTGGGAATTGATATGACCTTTTTTATATGACTTTTGATTTTTAAAAAATTAAATTTGTTGGAGTGATACTGGTTAATAAGATCATACACCTTTTCAAATGTACATTTCTATGATACAGGACCTGTATATTGCATTATCAGCAGTCTTTCAAGGCCATGTATGATGAACATCAAGGGATATCAAATAGTAACATAAAATGTAGACTATATAGTAACAGGACTTGTTTTCTATGCAACTTCAAATGATTCTAACAGCATCCATGGTAAAGATATATGACTTCTCGATGTGATTACTTCAAAAAACCATCATTTCCCTTGCCTACCTGCTCATCAAGGAGTTTGAGCATGGAAAAAATATTTCTGACATAATGTCAACTAAAAATTTCAGAATTCTATAATAAAAAAAGAAAAAAACACAAATATTTTAAAAAATTCTGGAATTCTAAATTATGTATACTATGATCTAAATTTGTATACTATGATCTAAAAATTTTACAAAAAAAAAATAAAAATATGTAAACAAGAACTGGAAAATATAAAATAAATAATATTGTTGTGGCCCTGGCCGGTGTGGCTCAGTTGGTTGGAGCATCATCCCATAACCAAAAGGTTGTAGGTTCAATTCCCGGTTGGGGCCCATGCCTGGGTTGCAGGTTTGATCCCCAGTCAGGGTGCTATGATCCTGATCCCGGTCTGTGAGCGTGTGGGAGGCAACCAGTCGATGCTTCTCTCTCTCATAGATGTTTCTCTCTCCCTTCCTCTCTCTCTAAAAGCAATGAAAAAGAAAATGTCCTCAGGTGAGTACAAAAATAATAATAATAATATAATAATAATAATAATAATTTACATATATAACTGCTATAAGAATGGATTAGTTTTTCCTTTTTTCAAAAGTATTACATGCCCTGGCCAGGTGATTCAATTGGCTGGAGGACTGACCACCAATCCTCCAAAGGTTGCAGGTTCCATCCCCTGTAAGGGCGCCCACCCAGGTTGTGGGTTTGATCTCCACTGGGGAGTTTGTAGAAGGCAACTGATTAATGTTTCTTTCTCTCTTTCTTTCTCTTCTTCTCTCTTACCCCCAACTCCCCTCAAGTCAATAAACATATCCTCCCGGTGAGAGGATATGTTTTTTTAAAAAAGTATTTCATGTTGTGGTAGCATTTTAATAATTTTTTTAAAAATCAGTCATTACTTCATACTCATATATCATATAGAGATCTGTTCTATTTAGTAAGAAGACTTAAAACTCTTTGAATTTTCTATTCTATTTCTAAATGCCACAAAAAAGTTAAGACTGACATTTTTAAAAATGCATTGCTCTTACCAGAATGCTGAGTTTCCAGATAACTAAAATCTAGGTAAGTAAAATGTTTTGCAATCAGAGCATATGCTCTTCAGGTCAGTTTAATTCATCCAAACAATGAAAAAATAAATATCAAATACATTTTTATCATAAATACTACAATTTAAAATATATGTGGACAAAACCTCAAATTTTATTTTTAGGATACATGAAAAAGACTGATGGGGCCTATCATGTTTCTAAGAGTTAATCACTACTTGTAAAAAAAATCCCACAAATTATTAATAGAAATTCATAATACATTAAGAACAATCTACAGTATTTTCCCTTTTGCAGACTTTCAGATACCATGGTCTACTGAGGGTCTCCAACTTGATTCGGAAATAGAAAGGCCTTGGTCAAAGGCCTGTGATCAAGAAATAAGTCATGTAGGCTAGCAGAAAGAAGCAGAATTAAAGCAATTAACTGA
The DNA here is from genome assembly GCA_004026765.1 of Micronycteris hirsuta. Taxonomy (NCBI): domain Eukaryota; kingdom Metazoa; phylum Chordata; class Mammalia; order Chiroptera; family Phyllostomidae; genus Micronycteris; species Micronycteris hirsuta. The sequence goes on from PVJI01002428.1 coordinate 130,413, forward strand.
GTTACTTTATCTCACCAGACTCTGGGTTTTGTCTATATCTAATAAAAATGTTGTGCCAGAAGAAATAATGTAAGGTTAAAACAATTTGCGTTCCTGTAGGGGTGGTAGTTAGCATAAAAACTGAAAGTAAACTGGTGGCATTTTAAACCACCTCTAAAAAACCTCAATAAAAGAGATCAATACCTGATTCTCTACAGACCTTTCTATATAAATATAATCAACATTATTAACTTATATACACAAGAATTTTCTAATTTTCCCAATAACAGTGATCTGCTTAGCTATAGGGAAATGCATCACATCTTTAACAACGATCCAAACGCCAACGTTTAAAAATATTAAGAAAAGTTATTCCACTCCTCATCCTAATTACAAATTTTATTTTACTAACTTTGATGTGATGTTTCATGCCCAGAAGCTAATGCAACAAACCTCTAGCTATTAGTGCAAAAAATAAAACTAGCTTTAATTATAAAACACCATTCATATAACCTGCAGTAGTTAAAACAATGTAAAATTTTACTTAACCAGATCTTGCACGTCAAATAAATACTACGTACGTTTTAACAGTGGAACTGTTGTCTGCATCTAACAAATTACCAGACAGAGTATAGATTTGCTAAGAGAGAGAACTAACATTCTGACCTCCTTCCAAAATGACAAACTAGAACGGCAAAATTACACTCAGCACATGGAGTACTCTTCTCTCAATCACTCCAGAGAACATCATTTGCTCCGCCCTCTAATAACTCATGCAAAAAAAAGTTCAGCACCATCAGAGAGAAACAAGTCAGAGAATTCACAGAATGGCTTAAGGCCTTTCCTCCAGACGGTTAGAGTTTCTGCATGTGCCCTTCGTATAAGTCCAAAGAAAAAGAAAAACCGAGGGTTTGGGGGATATGATATCCTGAAACTGATTTTCTCTCAAGAAGTTTCTGCCGCCATTCCTATGTTATCAGCAGGAGGCCCCGGCGCCATGGTCTCAGTCTATGATTTTATTATGGGAAGGTGGGACAAGCCACCCAGGATTCTTCCAGGCCTTCCCTACTAAAATGGGGGGTCCCCGTCATTCTTCTCTTAAAACCTTAGTCTTGAAGGTACTCCTCAGCACCCCTCCCCCCTTTTCTGGCGGCCTATCCCGGGGGACCCGTCAAAGCGCTGCCGAACACACCATCCTCGCGGTTAAGGCGGGAGGGCCCGAACACGCCAGGGCCACGGCGAAGGCTTCGAAGGGCCCAGAAAAGGGAAGGGCAGGCCAGGACAAGGGGAAAATGCCCAGGCCAAGGAAGATAGGAAGAAGGTGGTGAGGGGATGCACTTCACCCTATCGATGCACGGAGAAGAGATGATGAAGGAGGGCGGTGGCCTGGGTGTGGCCCCCCCACCTCTCCCGTCCCCAGGTCCCTGGGCCGACAGGCGCGAATGGGCTCGGGCCGGCTCTGGGCTGACAGGAGGTGGACGGTGTCCCTCCACACTACCAGAACACCGAGAACGACGGTATGGGGTGCGGGGGGGGTGCAGTATGCCGCCTGAACCCGGACACCCGATGCCGTCGTAGCCTCTTCCTCAGGAGAGAGGACGGGAGCTGTGGGTAAAGCCCGAGGGAGTAATGCATGAAGGTAAAGGGAGGCCTGGGGCAGACCGGCCGAGCGCTCCAGACCCCACTCTCCACCTTCTGGTAACCGCATCTCTTACCGGTGATGGCGGTGAACTGCTGAATTAACCCCTTCAGCGCCGAGGACGCCGAGGAGCCCCCGTGGGCAGCCATCTTACCGCCGCCACCGCCGCCGCCGCCGCCGAACAACAACACAGACACACACGGGCCGCCCTCCCCCACCAAGCCGCGCGGTCTGCGCAGGCTCAATGACCCCAAGCTCCGCCCCTCACGCCCCGCCCCTCCCCCGTCCCCCTAGCGACGCTTTGCGCAGGCGCGCTTCTAGACTCGTCGGAGAGCGGTTTTTCCTGGTTGGCTGTTGGGTTGCTGCCTGCGCCCGCATCCTTCTTTGCAACCTCTGGTGCCCTGTGGTTCCCTGAGCTCCAAGCTCCAATGCCGTTCTGTTTCCGATTTCCGAAGGAAACTTCGGGCTCGGTAGGTAGTAGCCTCTTCACGTTTAAGTTTCACAGGCCCAATTGCCGCTGATAGTTTTCTTTTTCTTTTTTCTTTTTGCAGTTCTGCTAGGTTTCCTGTAGCTCCCATCAAACTACAAATTATACATAGTAGCACCAAAGCGACTTTCACACCTGTTTCCCAATCTCTAAACTAATTGCTAGATAACCTAGTGTGGCATCCCATCCAACAGAAGTAAAATACCAGAATCCTTCGTGCCAATGAAGCACTGGGTGCAGAATCTGACACATGGGAGGTTTTAATAAACTGTTGTTTAATCCACTTTCTTTCAGTAAATTTATCAGAATATGCCTCCCCTCAAGGCTTCACTTAGTTTTCTCACAAAACTTGAGGTGCCATTTATGTATAAAGAAAATGTGCATATGTATATACAGTAGAGGAAAGAAATGTACAGAAAGGGTACTGGAAAGGTGTCTTCAAACGATAATGGATACCCCTAGAAAGGAAGGCTATAGGAGGGATGGTGAAAGGGGATTTTGAGGGGGGTCTTAGCCTTTATTTTTAAGCAAAGGTAATATTAGTATTTTACTTCCATAATTTCGTTTTTTTCTACCCCCTTTGGCTTTGTCCATGTGTCCTTTATACATTTTCCTTGACAACACTTCACTCTTCCCCTCCACCACTCTGTTATTCCCTCCCACCTCCTCTCTGGTCACTGTCAGTTTGTTCTTTATTTCCATGTCTCTGGTTATATTTTGCTTGCTTGTTTGTTTTGTCGATTAGGTTCCGCTTATAGGTGAGGTCATATGGTATTTGTCTTTCACCATCTGGCTTATTTCACTTAGCATAATGCTGTCCAGATCCATCCATGCTGTCACAAAGGGTAGGATCTCCTTTCTGCTGCATAGTATTCCATTGTGTGAATGTACCATAATTTTTTTATCTACTCATTTACAGGTGGGCACTTAAGTTGTTTCCAGCACTTGGCTATTGTAAAGTGTGCTGCTATGAACATTGGGGTGCATAGGTTCTTTTGAATTGGTGTTTCAGTATTCTTAGGGTATAATCCCAGCAGTGGAATTGCTGGGTAAAAAGACAGTTCCATGTTTAGTTTTCTGAGGAAATTCCATACTGTTTTCCACAGTGGCTGTACGAGTCTGCATTCCCACCCACAGTGCACTAAGGTTTTCTTTTCTCCACAATCTCTCTAGCACTTACTGTTTGCTGATTTGGTTATGATGGCCATTCTCACCAGTGTGAAGTGGTGTCTCATTGTGGTTTTAATTTGCATCTCTCCGATAGCGAGTGATGCTGAGCATCCTTTCATATGTCTCTGGGCCGTCTGTATGTCCTCTTTGGAGAAGTATCTGTTTGGGTTCTTTGCCCATTTTTTAATTGGGTTGTTTGTCTTCCTGGAGTGGAGTTGTGTGAATTCTTTATATATTTTGGAGATCAAACCCTTGTCCAAGGTATCATTGGCAAATATGTTTTCCCATACAGTTGGTTCTCTTTTCATTTTGCTGATATTTTCTTCAGCTGTGCAGAAGCTTTTTATTTTGATGAAGTCCCATTTGTTTTTATCCTTTATTATTAAGCAAAGGTAATATTAGTATTTTACTTACATAATTTGAAATATTTTTATTTTTCTAATTTCATTTTAATTTTAAACATTTTAAAAAGCAGTTATGGGGTACACTCAAATCTGATGATTCCCCACCTTGAGAATAAAGTTAAAGAGATTCAGTTTAGGTTCTAGCCTCCCACCCCCACCCACATATTTTGCATCTACATAGGAAAATGGCACAATAAAAGATGGGATAAGTCATCTGGACTTACCCTAAGAGTCTGTAAATGTGCTGTGGGGGTGAAAAAGAGATAACCAAGTCAAATCAAGGTAACTAGGGTTAGTAGTAGCAGGAAGATATGATTGGTGTGTCAGAAAGCAGACTGCTGATCAAGAGCATTGTCAGTTAAATGACAAAGATAGATCCTGGCACCAACTTTCAGGTTGCTACAATGGGTTTAGGAATTCCAGGGACCAGTCATGGATTTGGGAAATTGTTTGGTTCACGTTAACACAGAGATGCAAAAAGAGGGGGAAATCAGAGCAAAAAGTAGTGTAATCTCTTCCTTCCTAAAGGCTTTAATCCCACAAACTGTGTTACTATAGCCAACCATGCAAAATCGAGTTCCAAATAAAATGGTATCATACCACTGACTACAAAAACTAGATGCAGTTATTGCTGCACGTACATTAAATGGATAGACTAACAATGAGACGTGTAGGTTTATTTCCAAGGTCTTAAAATTTAAAAATATAGTGGTATGATTTTTAGATTAATCTTGTAAGAAATGATAAAGACTGTGGCATCTGCAACTCTGGAAATATTTTTTAGAAATTAAAAAATAAGCTAAAAGATAATAAGGCTGGAAATTAATAATAAAACCATGAAAAGATTTTTTTGATTATTAAAAATACATTAAAAAAGCCCTGGCTGGTGTAGCTCAGTGGATTGAGCGCATGTAGGGAACCAAAGGGTCCCAGTTCGATTCCCAGTCGGGGCACATGCCTGGGTTGCAGGCCAGGTCCCCAGTGAGGGCCATGTGAGGAGCAACCATATATTGCTGTTTCTCTCCCTCTCTGTCTCCCTCCCTTCCCCTCTCTCTAAAAATAAATAAATAAAATATTTAGAAATACATAAAAAGCTTCAGAATCACAAAGAAATACATTTAAATACATACCCTACCCTAGATCATGGAAAATACATTAAAAAAAAAAACATGATTATCAGAAAAGAAATTAACCTGCAAAAACATTATACTTTGAATAATGAAAAATTGAAATTTTATTTATTTTTATACCCTTTTTTAAAATGGAAAATTGAAGGTTTAGATGACAAAGAACAAATATCCCAAAACTATACATCAGTTACTATTTGAATTATTTCACAAAGTTACTCTAGGATTTTGTTTTTAATTCTATTCCTCGTTTTAAAATTCACTGTCTCAAAACAGTTTGTAACATATTACTGTAATTTAATGGAATGACAGAGTAGATGAGCTAGAAGGGGTATTTAAGATAATCTGATTAAGCATTTGTATTTTACTATGACTCTTCTGAGATTCAGAGAGTTAGAAAGAGTTGTTTAAGGTCATACAATGGTAGGGTAGAGCCTGGAATCCAAATACAGTGGTACCTTGGTACTCATCATTAATGTGACTAGTGCAGAAACCAACGAGTACCAAGCAAGTGCTGAGTGCTAAAACAATGTTTTTCCTGTCAAAATGCAATGAGTACAGGGTTTGATGAATTCTGAAGCCTATAAGTACTGAGGTATGACTGTACCTTGAGTCCTAGATAAATGTACTTGTAATTTTTTTTTAATTTTTAATATAAAATTAAAATATTTTAATTTAAAATATTTTATTTATTTAGTTTTAGGGAAAGGGGAAGGGAGGGAGAAAGAGGGAGAGAAATATCAATGTGTGGTTGCCTCTGGAGCATACCCCCCACCCCCACTGAGATCCTGGCCCGCAGCTCAGGCATGTCCCTGACTGGGAATTGAACTGATGATTCTTTGGTTTGTAGGCTGGCACCGAATCCACCAAGCCACAGTGGCCAAGGCATTGTACTTGTAATTTAAAATGGCACTATTTATTTTATTTAAAAGAAGAGATAATTAGCCCTGGCTGGTGTAGCGCAGTGGATTGAGTGCGGGCTGGGAACCAAGCGGTCCCGGTTCGATTCCCAGTCAGGGCACATGCCTGGGTTGCGGGCCAGGTCCCCGTGAGGGCCATGTGAGAGGCAACCATACATTGCTGTTTCTCTCCCTCTCTTTCTCCCTCCCTTCCCCTCTCTCTAAAAATAAATAAAAATAAAATCTTTAAAAAAAAAAGAAGAGATAATTAGATTACATAGTTTTAAAAATCTATATGTTGTTGACAAAAGATATACCTAAATATAAGGATAAGGAAAAGTTGAAAGGAAAAGTGAAAAAATATATAGAGGTAGTATTAAAGAAATGAAAGCTGGAGTAGCTTTCAAACAAAATGGACCTTATTTTTTTTTTAACTAATTTATTTATTTATTTTTAGAGAGAGGAGAAGGGAGAGAAACATCGATCAGTTGCCTCTCTTACGTTACCCGACTGGGACCAGACCTGCAACCCAGGCATGTGCCCTAACTAGGGAATCAAACTGGCAACCTTTTGCTTGGCGGGATGACGCCCAACCAAATGAGCCACACTGGTCAGGGCTAGACAAAATAGACTTTAAAGCAAAATGTATCATTAGAGATAAAGAGGGTCACTATATAATGACAAAAAGAACAAATTACCAAGAAGATGAAATAATTGTAAACCTGTATATATTTGACAACATAGTCTCAAATATATATTAAGAAAAAGTAATATTTAAAGAAGAAATTTGACAGGTATACAATTATACAACCCCCTTACTCAGGCAAAAGTAGTAACGATATAGAAAATACTCATTGTATTTCAGCACATGTGGAACAAAATAAAAATTGACCATAAAGCAAGCCTCAACAAATGTCAAAGAATCATTATAATATAGAGTATACTCTCAAAATAAAGGTCAGTTAAATTAGAAATTAGTTTAAAAAGAATAACTTTTAAAAGCTCATACACGACTTAGAAAGTTGAAAACAAACTTCTAAACTAATGGACCAAAGACAAAATAAAAATGGTGAATCATTCCAAGTCCCAACAGGTAATAACGATCACTCAGATGATGTATAAAGGAACAAATTTTAAAGATGTGGGAGAGATATATGGGAATCAAGGGACAGTGGAGGATTTGTGACTAATAGCAGTAGGAAAGTCACAACCTCTAGGTCCAAAGGGACAAGGAGAGAGGAGTTACTACAGTCCCAAAGTTGGAAGAATGTTAAAGCCATCTTTTAAGAAGCAGACCTTCTGTCAGGATATAATCAGCTTGAGTAGTCTCACAGAAAAGAGACCAATGAAATAGATACTCTGACATTGCTCTTCTTCTCTGTCATTTTCTGTCAGAAATCCCCACTGGAAGAACCCAACCAGAAGACAGAGGGCACAGTAGCCCGTGGATGTATTCCGCACAGTCAGCATGTGAAGCAGAGAGCAGAGGAAGTGAGTTGATCTGGAAGGGCACAGGGAAGTTGACAGGCACAAATGGAAAGTGAAAAATATTTACAACTGAATGGTCATGGAAATATATATCAAAATTTGTGGAATGACTTTTTAATAGTATCTAAAGGAAAAATATGTAAACATAAATGTTTGTATTAGAAAAGACTAGAAAATGAGTAGCTCAATCAAGAAGTCCAAAAAAAAGTTAATAAAGGAACATCAGATTAAACCTAAAGAAATTTGAAGAAAAATGAAGAAATCAATAAAAGAAAACAAAAAGAAAGGATTCATAAAACCAAAAGCTGGTTCTCTGAAATAATGAAGTAAAATTTAAGAAAAAGACAGTATTAAGAATGAAGAAAGAGAGATAGCAGATACAGCAGTGATTTTAAATCTAAGAATATTATGAACAATTTTATGCCAATGAATGAGGAACTAGATAAATGTCAGTTTTCTGGAAAAATATAATTTACCCAAACTGACTCAACTATGAGTAGACTTATGATGATTAATGAAATTGAATCCACCACACAAACAACCACACCCAGATGGTTTTGTAGGTGATTGCTGCAAGAGAAAAAAATGAAGAAACAGATGATCCCAAATGTATACAAATTATTTCTGAGAAAGAAACAAAGGGGGAAAAAAGCTCCTTCTATGAGGCTAGAATAACCTTAATATCAAAACAAGGCAAAACAGTAAATGACAGCCCAGCCTTATTTAAGGTTACTGAAACAAAAATTAAGTTAAACCAAAACTTAAAAACCCAGTTACATACTTACACATACATATATGTATACATTTATTTTTAATTGGATTTATCTCTGGAATGCAGGGATAATTTTATAATATAAAGAGCCTTAAATGTAATGTACAATAGTAGAACAAATTAAATAAGAGAAACCATTTGATCCATTTGATGAGATACAGAAAAATCAATGATACAGATCAATATGCCTTTAACAAAACAACAAAAAACTCTTAACAATCTAAGTAGAGAAATAAACTTTTTTTAACCTGGAAATGGTATTTACTAAAAACAGAGTAGAAAGCATTATACTTAATAATAAAACATTTAAAGTCAAGAACAAGATAAGTATGAATTCTATCACTATTTCTATTTAACAATATAATAGAAATCTTAGCCTTAGCAGTAAGGCAAGAAAGAATATATAAAATAACTTTAAAGGAAGAACAAAATTATTATAGACTATGTGATTATTTACATAGAAAATCTAAGAGAACCAGAAGACCAATTTTGGAACCAATAAAAGAGTTCAGGTACATTTCTGAATATGAAACCAATATACATATTTAAATACTATTCCTAAACAAGAGCAGCAGATAGTTTGAAACTGTAATTTTAAAAATATCTCATTCTTCCCTGGCTGGTGTAGCTCAGTGGACTGAGTGTGGGCTGTGAACCAAAGGGTCGCTGGTTCAATTCCCAGTCAGGGGACATGCCTGGGTTGCAGGCTGGTTCCCCAGTGGGGGCCCTGTGGGAAGCAACCACATATTGATGTTTCTCTCCCTCTTCTTCCCTTCCCCTCTCCCTAAAAATAAATAAAATCTTTAAAAATGATAAAAATAAAAATATCTCATTCCTGTCCTGGCGTGTGGCTTGGTTGGAGTGTCATCCCATGGACCAAAGGGTCGAGGGTTTGACTCCTGGTTAGGGCACATGCCTGGGTTGTGGGTTCAATCCCCAGTTGGGGCACATGTGAGGGGAAAGCCAATCGGTGTTTCTCTCTCCTCTCTCTCTCTCTCTACCCTCCTTCCTCTCTCTCTAAAAGCAATGAAAAATGTCCTCAAGTGAGGATAAAAAAGATTTTAAAATATCTCATTCACAATAGCAACTGAAGTGCAAAGTGCCTAAGCATAGACTTAATAAAATATACTAGGTCTTATGAAGAAAATGATAACATTTTATTGATAGGTATTAAATGAAGAAATCTATATTCATATATGGAAAGACAATATTATAAAGATGCCGTGTGTGTGTGTGTAATTTAAAGTAATTCTAGTAAGACTCCCACAGAGATTCTTGAGATTTAATAATGCAATTTTTAAATTCAGGACCAAAGAAAGGATCAACAATAGTCAAGACACTTCTGAAGTAGAATGGGGTGGTAGTTTTGCCCTACTAGATATCTAGAATTCTTGTAGAGTAACTGAGACTGTGTGGTATTGGTGGGGCATAGACAAACAGAGTACAGAGTAGAGAGTCCAGAAGCGGACACAAACATCTGTTGTCATACATCTGACAACAGTGACATTACCAACCATTGCAAGAAAAGATGGACGAATGTATCTATGACCCTGGGTCAAATAAAATTAGATCCAAACTCCATATGGTGTACAGAAATAAATTATAGATTTATTAAAGATTTATATAAGAACAGCAAAACTTTACAACTTTCAGAAGAGAATATAGGGGCTTACCTCTAATGACTTCAACTTAAGGAGGCAGTTCCATACTCTTGGTGATCCAAGGGGCGCCATTGACATAGAACTAAAGGTTGATGGAAAACCCTGATGTTGTGGATTCGGAAAGTCCTAATCAAGAAAAAGAAAGAGTTCTTAAGGAAGATGTAAAGTCACAACTATTAAGGCAAAAAGAAATAAATTTGACTACGTTAAAATTAGAAATGTCCATTATGTAAGGAGTGAGACTGGGATTTGAACCCAAACAAAAATGAGCTAACAAACATTTAAAAAGTGGTGTGCTCAGCAACTATAAAATAATAATCCAAAGAATAAAAATATCTCCATTATGCCCTGGCTGGTGTGGCTCAGTGTATTGAAGGCCAGCCTGGAAACCAAAGGATCGCTGGTTCAATTCCCAGTCTAGGGCCCATGCCGGGGTTGCAGGCCAGGTCCCTAGTAGCGGGTGTGCGAAAGGCAACCACACATTGATGTTTCTCTCCCTCCCCCCATCCCCTCTCTAGAAATAAATAAATAAAATATTTTTAAAAGAAAGGATTTTTTAAAATCTCCATTATTTTTTTCAGCATCTTTCAGGTGGACCCAGTATTACTGCCACCAAAATCGTATACTACATTGTGGGACAGGCATTAACTTGTTTAGGGAACAAGTTAACGTTATATCGAGAAACCCCAACTTATTTGGCTTTAATAAGAAAAGTTACGGCAAGATCTATGCCCTCTCCCACAGGACTCCAGCTCTGGTTCTCTCTTGACTTTCCCTTATTTCAGAAGCTTTGTCCTAAGCTGATAGCAAGATAGCTCCAGTACTTCCAAGCATCACATTCAGATCCAATAATATCTAGAGGAAGGAGAGCTAAATTATCTCTTGGGCCAAGTCTTTCTTTTTTTTTTTTTTGTAATTGAGAAGGAAACAAGCGAATGTTTCTAGGAGTCCCTAGAGAGACTCTCCTTAAAACTTCAGCTGTCTTACTTGAATCACAATTTTGTTCCTGCCAAGTAATATAAACATAACTAGTTTAGTAAGGCATGTGTTTCTGGGGGAAGGTGGGTACCTCCCTAAGTCTAATGCTTTGAGGAAGAAAGAAGGGGGGAATGGGTGTTAATTAGGCAGTTGGAATCTGCTCCATTCATAAAGCTTCACTCTGAATAGGATGAACTATCCTCCATTTACCTTTGTTTTGATTCTACCTTTACCTGGAATACTTTATCTTTTCAGTTCCTGATAACTTTCATAAAGTGGTATAAGAGTATGTTAGTCACTGCCAACTTCTATCTCCCAACATGAGATTTAAAAGTTGGTACTTTGGTTTAGGATTAGAGTTTTTCGTTCCTTTAGTTTCTGCTGTTTCCAGAATGTTATATAAATGGCATTATACAGGATGTACCCTTTTGAGTCTGCCTTCTTTTTTTTCAATTTTTAAATATATTTTATTGATTATGCTATTACAGTTGTCCCATCCCGCCCCATTCCCCTTCACCCTGCACACCCCCTCCCACCCACATTCCCCCCCTTTAGTTCATGTCCATGGATCATACATATAAGTTCTTTGGCTTCTCCATTTCCTATACTATTCTTAACCTCCCCCTGTCTATTTTCTATCTACCATTTATGCTGCTTATTCTCTGTACCTTTTCCCCTCTCTCCCCCTTCCACTCCCCCACTGATAACCCTCCATGTGATCTCCATTTCTGTGATTCTGTTCCTGTTCTGGTTGTTTGCTTAGTTTGTTTTTGTTTTTATTTTAGGTTTGGTTATTAATAACTGTGAGTTTGTTGTCATTTTACTGTTCATATTTTTTATCTTCTTTTTCTTAGATAAGTCCCTTGAACATTTCATGTAATAAGGGTTTGGCGATGATGAACTCCTTGAACTTGACCTTATCTGAGAAGTGATTTATCTGCCCTTCCATTCTAAACAAAAGCTTTGCTGGATAGAGTATTCTTGGATGTAGGTCCTTGCCTTTCATGACTTGGAATACCTCTTTCTAGCCCCTTCTTGCCTGCAAGGTTTCTTTTGAGAAATCAGCTGACAGTCTTATGGGAACTCCTTTGTAGGTAATTCTCTCCTTTTCTCTTGCTGCTTTTAAGATTCTGTCTTTGTCTTTAATCTTGGGTAATGTCATTATGATGTGCCTTGGTGTGTGCCTCCTTGGGTCCAACTTCTTTGGGACTCTCTGAGCTTTCTGGACTTCCTGGAAGTCTATTTCCTTCACCAGATTGGGGAAGTTTTCTTTCATTATTTGTTCAAAGAAGTTTTCAACTTCTTGCTCTTCCTCTTCTCCTTCTGGCACCCCTATGACTCGGATATTGGGATGTTTAAAGATGTCCTGGAGGTTCCTAAGCCTCTCCTCATTTTTTTGAATTCTTGTTTTTTCATTCTGTTCTGGCGGAATGTTTTTTTCTTCCTTCTGGTCCAAACCGTTGATTTGAGTCCTGGTTTCCTTCCCATCACTGTTGGTTCCCTGTACATTTTCTTTATTTTACTTAGCAAAGCCTTCATTTTTTCATCTAATTTGTGACCAAATTTAACCATTTCTGTGAGCATCCTGATTACCAGTGTTTTGAACTGTGCATCTGATAGATTGACTATCTCTTTGTTGCTTAGTTTTGTTTTTTCTGGAGCTTTGATCTGCTCTTTCATTTGGGCCATCCTTCCCTTTCTTTTGCATACCTGTTACTTTAAGGGGCAGAGCCTTAGTTGTTCGGCAGGGTGAGGCAAGCCACGTTACTGTGTTGTGACGCTGTATGTGGGGGAGGGTACTGAGAGGGAACAGTGACGGTTGCTCTGCTCTCTGCCGGTTTTCAGTCACTTCCCCTGCTACCCACAATCAAATTGGGCCCTTCTGGTGCTGATTCCCAGTTGGGTGGGCTTGTGTATGTTCTGTGACCCTGTTGGTCTCTCCAATGAACTCTCCTGTGAGGCTGGGGGTTTCTCCCACTGTCTCAACGCCCACAGGTGTTTTCAATCAGAGGTTTGAGGCTTTATTTCCCCAAGCTGGAAGTCTGGGTTGCGCAGTCTGTCTCACTCCCCAGTTGTTCCTCCCGGTTTATCTGCACATGAATGTGGGACTGCCCAGTCCACAATTTGCCCCCTCGTCGAGTCCACCAGCTGCAGCCTTGCCAGCCCTGGACCTCCAGCTGCTGCCTTACCATGAGTCCTCTCTGCCTGGCTCCCCATCTCCGCCCCTCATACTGGTCTGGACAGATGTTTCTTCTTTAACTCCTTGGTTGTCGGACTTCCATACAGTTCGATTTTCTGTTAGTTCTGGTTGTTTTTTGTTTTTAAATTTGTTGTCCTTTTTTTGGTGTGCAAAGAGGCACAGTGTGTCTACCTACGCCTCCATCTTGTATGGAAGTCTGAGTCTGCCTTCTCATAAATAGCATAATGCATTTAAAATTTTCCCTTGTTGCCCTGACCCATGTGGCTCACATTGGTTGGGTGTTGTCCTGCAAAGCAAATGGTCGCCAGTTTGATTCCTGGTCAGGGCATATGCCTGAGTTGCGGGTTTGAGGCACGTGTACAAGAGGCAACCAATGTATGCTTCTCTCTCATCTATGTTTCTCTCTCTTTCTCCTTCCCTTCCCCCCTCTCTAAAATAAAATCTTTAAAAATAAAATAAAATTTGCCCTTGTTGTTGCACGTATCAGTATTTCATTCTTTTTTTAATTGCTGAGTAGGCTTCCATTATACAGATGTACTGCATTCTCTTTATCCATTATTCACCAGTTGTTTCCAGTTAGGGGCAATTATGCGTAAAGCTGCCATAAACTCATGTACAAGTTTTGTGTGAATGTAAGCTTTCACTTCTTTTCTTAGGAAAATACCTACATGTAGAATTGCTGTACATTCATATATATATGTAGAATATATATTTAACTCTAAGTCCAGGGATTTAAAATTTTCAATTTTGGGGAGATGTCTGGCAATTATCACCTTAACTGAGTGATCAAACTTATATTGTTAAGAATGAGACAACCTGATATTTTATATTCCTAGTGTGATGTGTTTCCCTAATGTGAATCTTATTAAAATTTGTCCAGGGGTGTCCAACCTTTGGGCATCTCTGGGCTACACTGGAAGAAGAAGAGTTGTTTTGGGCCACACATGAAATACATTGCGACATGTAATCACAAAAAAATCTCATAATGTTTTACGTAAACTTACGATTTTGTGTTGGGTTGCATTCATAGCCATCCTGGGCCACAGGCTGGACACCCCTGCAGGTCTAATTTTCTAGACCATAAGAAGTACAGGAATATGAAGAAACAAGTTACAGGACACTATGAGGAAGCACCCAGGAAAATCCAGAATGTGGGCATTTAAAGATAAGTGTTCTTGCCCTGGCTAGTGTGGCTCACATGCAGGCCTGCGAACAAAAATGTCATCGGTTCGACTCCTGGTCAGGGCACATGCCTGGATGGTGGGCTGGATCTGTGGTTGAGGGTGTGTGAGAGGCAACAAATCTCTAGTGCATCGATGTTTCTCTCCTTTTTCTCTCTCCCTTCCCCTCACTCTAAAAATAAATAAATATTTTGCCCTGGCTGGTGTAGCTCAGTGGCTTGAGTGCGAGCTGGGAACCAAAGGGTCCCAGTTTGATTCCAAGTCAGGGCACATGCCTGGGTTGCAGGCCAGGTCCCTAGTGAGGGCCATGTGAGAGGCAACCATACATTGCTCTTTCTCCCTCTCTTTCTCCCTCCCTTCCCCTCTCTCTAAAAATAAATCTTTAAAAAGAAGTATAAAACAAAAAACAAAGATAACTGTCCTGGCCTCTTCAAAAAAAGTCAATGTCATGGGCAGAGGCAGGCAAAGGGAGGCAGGGGCATTGTTCTAGATGAAAAGAGAATAAAAACTCATTACAACCTATTGCAATGCCTTGATTAGATTCTAATTGTAAAAAAAACTAAAAAAAACACAGTAAAGGACTTTTTTTGGAAAACTGAAATTTTTCATATGGACTTGAGATAACATTAGGAAATTACTACTTTTTTAAGATGCAGTAATGACATATAGTTTTGAAAAATGTTCTTCTCAGATGCATTCTAACGTATTTAGGGTAACATACGATGTCCTCAACTTTTTTTTTTTTTTTTTCATTTTAGGTTTTTTTTTTTTTTTTAAGATTTTATTTTTATTTATTTTTAGAGAGAGAGGGGAAGGGAGGGAGAAAGAGAGGGAGAGGAAACAGCAATGTATGGTTGCCTCTCATATGGCCCTCACGGGGACCTGGCCCGCAACCCAGGCATGTGCCCTGACTGGGAATCGAACTGGGACCGCTTGGTTCCCAGCCCGCGCTCAATCCAC